>JAGPOY010002501.1:0-14717 GCA_018983105.1 Silene uniflora | reverse complement strand
AAACCGTGTGGGTAGTTACGGGTTGAGGGTGTTTGGGGCTTGACTTAGGTGGGCTAGGTTGTGAGTGGTATGGAGTTGGACTTGGGTGGCTCTAAGTGGGCTGTGGTGGCGTGTGGAGGTGTTTGTCGGGTTGTGATTGGGTGTTGCGTGAGTGTTATTGTTGTTGATGTCGTGAGTGGAGTGGCTAGGACACGATTGCGGTTGTTGCTGGAGTTTGGAGCGTCGCTGGGTGGCTGGCAGTGGAGGTGCGTGGTGAGTGAGGGTGGCGGACCAGGTGGCTGGCTGGGTTGGGTTACTACAGGGGTTTGGTTGGGTATGGTTGACGGGTTGAAAAGTTGTATAAAGGGGAGTAAAAAATGGGTTTACCTGTTGAGCAGGTAGCCCTTCAACAAAGTGTAAAATGGGAAGGTTGTTGGATAGGTTGGATTAATGGGGGATTATGAATAGGATGGATTAATACAGGTTGGAGAGCAATAGGTTGGATTATTCCTATGAAATAATCCAACAAAGTAAGGGTATGGCAAAGAAAAAAGGGAATGAAAATGATTGAATCCTTTCTTTTGTTCTTGCTTGCCTATTTCAATCAATCCTTTTACACCTTTCTTATATGCAAATCACTCTAATTATTTTCTCTTCACTTCCATGAACGCCTCCTCACCGCCGATCATTGACTCCCCTATACCTCTTCGTAGCCGCCCCTCACCACTGGCACTCATCATCACTACCACCAGCATCGCTACATTTACCAACACCTACTACTATCCTATCACCCAACGATGGTGATGTACCGCCGATTCCATCAACCTACCATCGACGACACTCTTTATGCCCCATTGCCCCACCCGCATACTACCCTTATCCTACCACACTTTTCTAGACCATGTTCCTCCTTTCCCACATCAATCATCAAGTCAGTGAAATGAACCATTCGTCAACAATCACAACCCCATCTCTATACCAGTGGCCTAACATTAGTCACCTAAACTTCGACATCAGCCGCTCATGACCACCACTTTTCATTACACCTCTTCCTCATAAATTGCTCACCACCGTCACCTACTCTTCTAAGGTATCTTTTAGTTCCTGATCCAATAACGCCAATAAAATTGAGATCCAATAACAACGCCAATAAAATCACTCAAAAAAAATCAACGAGACACTTATATGTGTGACACAAATATATAATCACTCAAGTTTGAGCCGCTTGCGAGTTTTTCAAGTCGAGCCATTGTTTACTCGGCTTGATTCGTTAAACTCTCGAGCAGAGTCCAAGTCCGAGCCCGGGCCCGAACCAAGCTCTAATCAAACCTATCGAAAATTTGTGTTACTCAATAGGTCTCTCTTGTGACGGATATATCCGTCACAAACATGTGACGGGTCAAGTACCACTCACATTGTTAGAAAAGACGAAAGTAAAGGTGCCTAGGGAATTGCAAAAGGATTGTCTTTATCTATACAAATGAGTTTTATTTGACCCGTCACAAGGTTGTGACGAATATTGCCGCCACAAATGAGAGTCTGTGTTACTTGGAAGGTGTCTCGTGTCATTGACACACCATATTCCACTTTACAATTCACGTTGACACACTTGACCAAAACATGAAAAGTTGAACGGTAAAACAAGTTCCACAACTAACCCCAAGAACCTTTCTCCTTAATCCCCCAATTCCCGATCACTAACTAACCCCCGTCTTCTTCTTCATCATCACAATCCCCAATTCCTCTAACCCTAACCCTAATTCCCCAAATCAATTCCCAATTATGTACAGCAACTTCAAAGAACAAGCAATCGAATACGTAAAACAAGCCGTCACCGAAGACAATGCCGGAAACTACGCTAAAGCCTTCCCTCTTTACATGAACGCTCTCGAATACTTCAAAACCCATCTCAAATACGAGAAAAACCCTAAAATCCGCGACGCAATTACTGACAAATTCACTGAATACCTCCGTCGGGCTGAAGAAATCCGAAACGCCCTCGATAACGGCGATTGCGGGACCGGATCGGGTAATGGACCGGCTGGAGTTGATGCTGCTGTTCAAGCCCGGCCCAAGGGGAAGCCGAAGGACGGTGGTGGGGATGATGCGGAGAAGGATAAGCTTCGGGCCGGGCTTGATTCGGCCATTGTTAGGGAAAAGCCGAATGTGAAGTGGAATGATGTTGCTGGGTTGGAGAGTGCTAAGCAAGCTCTTCAGGAAGCTGTTATCTTGCCTGTCAAGTTTCCGCAATTTTTTACTGGTATAATTCTGAATTTTATTACTTTATGTTGTTAAAATTGTTGATTGGTTTGTTGAATTTTGATGCAGTTTGTCGGGTTTTGATGAATTTAGCTGAATTGTGTGACTTATGTGTGTTTTTGTGATTGTGATTGTGAGATTGTTGGTTGTTTTGTCGAATTTCGATGAATTTTGATAAATTTTGTGTGTTTTTGTGATTGTGATGGTATGTTAGATGGAATTAAGGGCTTGGTTTTGGATTGTGTTGGCACAATGCAAAATGACGCGCGAAATTAGCTTTATTGTGATTTGTGAAGTAGTGGTTTTTCGATTCAATTCATGATGCAATTTTTATTATGGGTTGATAAGGTCATCCTAAAAGAGCGTTTATGTGTTGTAACTCTTGTAAATGCAGAGATAAGACTGCGTACATGACCTACGATACAATGCCATTTGTAGGAGTCCTAGAGGAACTAGGTTAATAGATGACTTACTGACTAGCCTATACTAGCTTCAGTGGATTACCTTATGACTAAAACTTGATTGAATCTTTGAGTAGACTATTTCCGTGGACTCTTTGTTCAGCGATTTTGTGGGTGATGATGCCTAGTCTTGCCCTGTCTGTTGGTATTCTTCCTTGTCCCAAACGGTTGGATGTGTTCTAATAGACAGGAATTTCCTGTAAAAAAGAAAACTGTAACTGTTTTTTGGTAGCTTGTATTGTTTTTCTGTTGCACTTGTGTGGTCAATGTCATTTCCTTTTCAAGAGCAAGATTAATATTGACTATTTTTTTAATAGCCAAGCGCTAGGGCATGCACCCTCGTTGAAAAACTCATTGTCTTGCCCACTTAACACCTATTGAATATAGTTTATTCTTTTTCTTCACAAGTTGTGATTAAAAGTCTAAAGTCGAATTTAAAAGAATGTGTAATTGGACTTTTTGCAGTCTCAGCAATTTCTATTGCTATATCATTAACCCCATTACCCCAAGAACCTTCCTCCCTAATCCCCCGACTCGTCTTTTCAATCTTCCTCTTCATCATCATCATCATCACAATCCCCAATTCCTCTAACTCTAACCCTAATTCCCGAAATCAAACCCCAATTATGTACAGCAACATCAAAGAACAAGCAATCGAATACGCAAAACAAGCCGTAATCGAAGACAATGCCGGAAACTACGGTAAAGCTTTCCATCTTTACAAGATCACTATCGAAAACTTCAAAACTCACCTCAAATACGAGAGAAACCCTAAAATCCGTGACACAATTATTCACAAATTGACCGAATACCGCCATCAAGCCGAAGAAATCGAAACGCCTTCGATAATGGCAATGGCAGGACCGGGTCAGGTAACGGACCGGCCGGTGTTGATTCCGCCGTCCAGGCCCGACCCAAGGGGAAGCCGAAGGACGGTGGTGGGGATGATGCGGAGAAGGATAAGCTTCAGGCCGGGCTTGATTCGGTGATTGTTAAGGAAAAGCCGAATGTCAAGTGGAGTGATGTTGCTGGGTTGGAGAGTGCTAAGCAAGCTCTTCAGGAAGCGGTTATTTTGCCTGTCAACTTTCCGCAGTTTTTTACCGGTATAATTGTGAATTTATTACTTTATTTTGTGTGATTGTTGATTGGTTTGTCGAATTTCGATGAATTTAGCTGAATTTTGAATTTGTTGTAATGTTTGTGATTTATGTTAGATAGAATTAAGGGCGAAATAGACACCAAGATTTGATATATATTGGTTTTGGAAGTGTTGGAACAATGCAAAATGACTCGCTAAATTTGCTTTATTGTTATTTGTGAAGTAGTGGTAATGCAATTTTTATCATGGGTTAGTAAGGTCATCTTGAAAGGGCGTTTATGTGTAGTAAAAACAGAGATAAGAATGTGTACATCACCTCCGAACAATGAACAATGCTGTTTGTACGAGTCCTTGAGGTACTGGGTTGATAGATGACTAACGGACTAACCTTTACTTAGTTTTGGAATGTTACGTTACTGGATGTTGATTGCTTCTGGATACTTCTGTTTAGCATTCTTGTGGACTATGTTTCTCAGACTCGTTTAGAAGTTTTCGACACGGGTGCATGTCCAAGTGTTGGACTTGGCTATTTTTATGAAAGATATGCATATTTTTCTTTTAAAGTGATGTGTCCAAGTGTCGTACCCTTGTTCGAGTGTTGTTTGTTAGACATGGGTACGCGAGAGAATACACGATAGAATCAGAAGAGTCCAAGTAACATACCTTTTGAGCGGTGATACCTAGTTTTACCTTGTATGTTGGTATTCCTTCTTGTGCCCGGCACACTGGTTGTGCTCTAGAGCCACCAACTTCATGTACGAAAAGCTATAATTAATTTGGTAGCTTGGTAGAATGGCGCAAATCTACTTAAAAAGTATTGAATTCTGTTGAAATAAGGTGGACAAATGCAGGTTCCTTTAAAGTACTGAAAGATTAATATTGACAATATATTTTGCAATAGCCAAGCAAAGGGCATGCACTGTTGTTGAAAGCTCATAGTATGTTGAAAGCTCATAGTACAGTCCAATTAATATCTATTTGAATACAGAATTACAGATGCTATTTTTTCTTCACTTGTTGTAATTGAAAGTCCAAAATCCATTTTAAGGTAGCGTGTAATTTGATTTTTTGCAGTATCTATTATTTCAAATACAGTTCTATTGACCAATGGTTGTCCACGATAAATATACTGACTTCTGCTATTCATTCATCTAACTTGAGGGTTTCTATGTTTTGCATGTTTGCACATTCAACAGGGTGTATTTCACATCATAACGTGTCTTTCCAAATACAATGAAAGCATTTTGTTTCCTGCTTGAATTTTCAGACATTTAGTTATAACATGGGTCGGCATTGCGCAGGTAAGAGACGACCATGGAGGGCGTTTCTTCTGTATGGACCACCAGGAACCGGAAAATCGTACTTGGCCAAAGCTGTGGCAACTGAAGCAGATTCTACGTTTTTTAGGTGAATGTGTACCGTGCATTCTCTTATAGGTTAAGTGTTATTTCTGTTACATAGATAGGTAGTTTACTGATGCAGCCTCGTGTTGCTAATAATGTTGACTGGCGTAACCTTAAGAGTAAATCTATGGGATTCATGTTGGACATTTGGCAGCTTAGCTCTTCGCAAGTCAATTTTTGTGTTCTCGAATGGGCATGGGCACGTAAAAATAGGTTTTTATCTGTAAAATATAGTCGGGCACAAACATCTGTAATGTTATCGAAGGATCAACTAACACATGGAACAGTATCACTACTTGGGGAACTGGTATAGGCACTCATTCACTGTACAGGGAGAGTTAGATTCTGCACTTGTATGCTTCTGTTTTTGGCCGTCTTTGTATTACGGTGGTTCAAATTTCTTATTGGATTCAGCAATGAGGAGAAGCCTTAATAAGAACTTGAGGTCTATTATCATGAACAAAATCAGACACGAGGAAAAAAGAAAGAGGCGCGAGGAAAATTTGAACATAAAACAAAGGGAAAAAAAGAAAAAAGATTCTTAATATGTTCTTGTTGTATAGCAGATTAGCAGTTTTTTTTTTGTTGTTTTTCATTTTCCTCTTTTGTCACGCCCTCTTTTTTCTGTGGAATATATATTTGAAAATTTTCCATCCTCTCGTGACCTTCAACTCTTCATCGCTGTTCTTTTCAGTGTTTCTTCTTCAGACTTGGTCTCAAAGTGGATGGGTGAAAGTGAAAAGTTAGTTTCCAACCTTTTTCAGATGTCTCGGGAAAGTGCTCCTTCAATCATTTTTGTTGATGAAATAGATTCATTATGCGGTCAGCGAGGAGAAGGGAATGAAAGTGAAGCTTCCAGGCGTATCAAGACGGAGCTCTTAGTTCAAATGCAGGTGAGCTTGCTATAGATTGAGCTAGGTAGATTGTTCAATAGCTTCTCAGTTTGGTATGTCATGTGTAATTTCCCACTTGAGAGACGGCTTACCTTTCTCATGCTAACAGCTAATATGATCAGACTATATTTTCTGTCATGCATGTGCTTATTGCTCTCTATGTTCAAATTAAGCTATAGATATGGAGTGTTCCTTGGAATGGTCTCAATGATCTGACTACAGCTGTAAACGTATGCATATCTCTTTGGACTGTGAAAGCTCAAAATTCGTGTTTATCTCACCGTCTTATTGACTAATAAATTATTACCCTAAATTATTTAACAATTCTTTTAGCAAGCTTTTGATCTGCCAACATGTTATCTTTGCCTTCTGAATCATTGGCTTAAACAAGGATAAATAATAACCTTTTCATGGATTTCCAGTATTTTAGTTTTCCATTTGCTTGCCAATTTGCTGGAGAAGTTCTGGATAAGGGAAATGGATTTTATCACATTCTTTTCTACTGATATTTGTTTTATGTTTATTCATCTGATAGTTTCTGACCTTATACCTCTTTAGGGTGTTGGACACAACGATGAAAAAGTTCTTGTTCTTGCTGCAACAAACACACCGTATGCTCTAGATCAGGTAAATTTTCCACAAAAGACAATTTCTCTTCATAACTTGAATAATATCCCTTTTGTTTTTTTATGTTAGCTGCTCTTAATTCAAGACACTGTCTTCAATCTTTAACATCTCTCGAAGTATATGAAAATATTATGAAAGTATACTCTTATAAAGCTTTGCTCACTATTAATCTACTGATACAAGTTTTAACACTTGTCCTCGAAACTAACCCCCCCCCCCTCGAAAAGCAAAACCACCATATATAAAAAGGAGGTAGTTCATTGCTGGATAAGCGTATGGTTGTTATGTGTAGGCCATCAGACGACGTTTTGACAAGCGAATATATATTCCACTACCAGATCAGAAGGCTCGGCAACATATGTTCAAGGTTATTGATTGTTATGATTCTCGTCTTTCCATCTATTTCTCTCACGTGGGGATAATCAATGTATTCATTGACAATTTTTGGTCTCGATCATTCAGGTTCATCTTGGAGATACGCCTCACGACTTGACTGAAAGCGACTTCGAATTCTTAGGTTCTAAAACGGAAGGGTTCTCTGGGTCAGACATATCAGTTTGTGTAAGTGCGCTATATATTTTGTTTTTTCTTACCTTTAGCCATTAGATCTTAGGCTATGCACCCTGTTACATATTTTTTTGGAGTTGTGTACAAACTTAACAAGTACTTAATCCGATTCTCTGAGTTATGTTTTTTTAAAAATCCTCCACTGAATCAAAGGGAACTTAACATCCTCGCAGGTCAAGGATGTACTTTTTGAACCTGTTCGTAAAACCCAAGATGCCATGTTTTTCAGTAAGACGAAAGATGATATATGGATACCCTGTGGACCCAGGCATCCAGGTGCTGTGCAAACTACCATGCAAGAGCTTGCAAACAAAGGACTTGGTGCTAAGGTACGTAGGCTCTTATTCCTGCCAGATGCCCAGGCCTGTGTATGCATGTATCATGTACATAGGTAACGGCCATTCGTAGCTGATTTTCCCTTGATAACCGTGAATTATGTGCCACCAATCCACCATGTTGCTATCTTAGTTCCCATGGGTCTGCAATCGATTGTATCAATCATGCCAGCCAGGAGTTTTATGCCATTTTTGATAATTCTAACCTCTAGCACCCATATCTAGAGCTGGTAAAGTTCGCCCGACCCGACAGAGCCGCAGAATAACAACCCGATATGACAAAGACAGCCGAAACGAGTCGATGATTAGCAACCCGAACCTGACCTGACCCGATATGAACCCAATCCAGTATTGACCCGATTATATTGATGACCCTACAATTATTAAGCTTAATATTGTTCAAAATGACAACGATTAAATGTTCATTTTGATACGTTTGACTTAATATCGAAGTAACTAAACCAAATAATGGTAAGAAAGCTAAACTTAATGGTAAAAAATTGAAGCGATGTGATAATGTAACTAGACCCGATAAAGACCTAAGCCTACCTCGTATATCAATTGACCCAAAATGACTTGGCCCTATAAAGACCGAACCCAACCCTGACCCGACTGACGCGATTGCAACCTCTATCCGTATTGTTGGTTTTCTGCATGAAATGATTGCACATGGAATGGAACTCACAATTGTATTAAAATGTGCTATGTAAGGAATGTGAAATATAGCTGGTATTAAAATTTGGTACCTATCATGGTTGTGGTAGGGGACGTGAAATATAGCTAATTGGACATCCTGGTTGTAATGTATGCATCGATGCTCTCTTATCGAGTGCTATATAGCAGTAATGACATAATGGCAGAAAAAACAAATCATGGTGTAATTTTTGGAAAAGTCGAACTATTGAACTGCATTACGATACCCCCTTGGTACCATTAAGGGTTGGAAGATACTGTAACATAGTATCTTGACTTGGCAAATGGGTCAATTGGAGCGGGTCATTTCTGGTGTGACAAGCCCTTGTGGTCGGGTTCGGTTGGATCATTTTCGGTTTGGGTGTGTTTCGGCTGCGTGTTTTTCTGGTCATTTTGTATTCAAATCGCTCTGGGCTTCTCATTGTTGAGTTTATTGGTATGAATTAGGTCATACCTATTCTTGGTTTTGTTATATTTTGCTCCAGAAGTAGATAATTTTTTATGAGATTTCAAATTAGTCATTTTAAGATCAGGTCGAGTGGTCTCTGTCAGGTGATTTGAATCACTTAAAATATTGTGCCTGTGTTCGGGTCATTTTGTGTTCAGGTCATACTTGGATTGTTCGTTGGAAGTCTATGTAAGATTCTAAGGTAGGCTCTTGGGCTTGCAAATTTAGCCAATTATAAATTGGAATATACGGAATTTTCAACCTTACGATGTCTGATACTTGTGTCTATGGTTCTCTCTCCTACCCCCTTACACCTGTTCTTTTTCTTCAATGTCATTGCGCAAGTGCTAATCAGTCTCTGACTTGTAATGTGGTTAACTAGTTTCTTGGAAGATCTTTCCATTGTTTGTGAAGCATTTATAAATTTATTTAGGTCTTACTCATCTTTCAATGCACATCAATACTCTTTACAGATTGTTCCACCTCCTATTGCAAGAATCGACTTTGAGAAGGTACTTGCTCGGCAGAGGCCTACAGTGAGCAAATCCGACCTTGAAGTACACGAGAGATTCACAAAAGAGTTCGGAGAAGAAGGCTAAAAGTTTTCTCACCTTGCTTGTGTAGAAGAGCTATCTTAAAAAGCTCTTCTATCCTTTATTGCTCTAGTACAAAAGTCCCGATATGTAAATCAGCTCTATTCTTGCGCATTCTATAAATTTTCTGAGTACCTTGCGTTTCAAAAGCCGCCTGCTTGCACTTGATGACTTGTTGATATTGATAAACATTGTATGTAATCTATACCAATTTTAGGTTTGAAATTTTTTCCATTTAGGCTCGTTTTCACGCTGTTCGGATTGATTCTGTTGTGGCGCTCAGTCAACTCATGAAGCAGGTAATTGAAATACAGTCTTGCAGCATGCGCAACACATACAGGTCCTGTCACTAACATTATACATGTACACCCTATATGAGTCGTATGCAATATTGCAATAAACTTATTATGTCGTTATCTTGATCTTACTCGGAAAATGTGATTGAGAAGTACTTGTTTCTCAAGGAGTCGTAGTGCTGAACCCTTTATATTATTATAGGCGAGAATGTCTTGAGCGTGGCTGTAACATTGTGTCGTCGTGATTGAGGTGTGAACGGAAGAAGAGAGACGCGACAAGATCAGTAGATTTCTTTTATATATGGAGATTTGTAAACCAACTACGCCATTTTGTATGCTATTTTGACTCGACTTGTCGCGAAGGATAGCACGCTAACAAATTGAGTGCCTCAAGTGTATGCATATAAAGTCAAAAGGAAGAGCTTCAGTAACACATTTATGCAGGTTAACATAATTGTTGATTGAAATTTTGAACTGTCGCATTCTATTGACCAACAACTCCTTTTATTTGGGTATTTTTTATACTTAAAAAGGAGTTAAAAGAGTACAAGAAATCACCTATGAATATGGAGTAAGAAATTATGATGCAGTAAATCAAAAGCATACCTATAGTAATATTGTCATAATGCAGTACGATAAGACTTGTCGACGTAGCTGGTCTTGAACTCCCGACTGCTTAAACCTTTGTCGGTAAAAGGTTAAACCTCAAGCCGGAGATCACCTTTATGCTCATTGACTCTTCCTTGCCAATAGATTGAGGAAATCTCAGAAAAATCGATATTATTCGACTATTATAGTAAAAAGTAGGAGGCCAAATAAAGTCAGAAAACGTCCGAATATTTTCATGGACTCGAAACTAACTATCTACTCCCTCCATTACAGTCAATAGTTTACATTTGCTTTAATTTCTTTTGTTTTAATTTCTTTCACAAAATAAAACAAATGTAAACTATCACCGAGACAAATGGAGTACTACTTTACTTTCCATATTTTATACATGTATTTTATAATATTGCATTAAGTTTTTTTTTTTTTTTTTTTTTTTAGTGTTATAATAATATATATGATCTCATTGACCAACATAGAGCACAAAAAATACAGATGGATTGTGGATAGTATGGTAAGGGTTTGGTGAGCAGTTATATATGGTTAACGAGCTATAATCTTAGATTTTTGTGTTTTTCAAGTCAAAATTAACATATCAAAAATTCTTGCTTTGTACGTAGAAATGTTCCAATACTTAGCTTATCCTCTCTCGTATCAATCATTTATTTACTTTTTATTAGAAAAAATTGATAGTTACATTCTTACAAAATAAGTTTTTGAAACTTACAGTTTTTATAATTATTTTTGAAAATTACACACAACTAATCAACAATTGTTTCAAAAAGTTGATTTTAATAAAGTTTTAATCAACAGTTTTCTCTATTTTTAACTAAAATACTGTCATGAAAAATATAAAATGTAGACAAATAATTGCGGGAACAAGGTCCTCTCCATTTCCTAAAAAGAAATGGAGGGCATGCTTCCCCTCCATACCCAATATCGTATTCTGGTGAGATCTAGTAATTCTATTTTTTTTTCGTATGAAAATGTTATAAACAAGTCATTTCAGGTAGTTTAGTGAGAAAGACTTCACTTTAATCCCTTAATCGCACATTAAATGAAATCTCGTACTCGTACATTTAGATGGGTGGGTGAAAATATATGGCACAATCAATATTTTTGTTTTTTTGGCCGTTGATCTAGAGTATCCCCTACCGATGATTGTGGCAATTTCCTTTGGGATATTGAAGACAATTTAATGGGTAGACCTCTCCCAAATTAGGCCTTTTCAATCGCAAGAGCCATGAATCGAACCCCCGACTACTTATTTAAGAGATGAGAATCCTTACCACTCATACGCGCCAACTTTGACAGCACAATCAATAATTTTTTGTTGATATTGAATTTCACATCAATATTTTGTGATTCAAATTTGTTTTAGGCCAAACATAAGGTGCATCAAATCAGGGACGAAGCTCGAATGAAAAGTGTGAGGGGGCCGAAAAGTATATTAACCATACAATTGTAAAAAAAACAATGAGCATAACAAGTATGTTTGATAAAAATGTACAAAAATTTTGTCAGTGATGCGAATTGAACCCAATTGAACCCATGTTCACATGGATGGAACTTGGAAGTAATATGCATTAACCAACTCAGCTATTTCTTCAGACTGTCTTAATTCTTATACATTAAGTAGTTAAAGCAAGCCCGGGCCATGGCCCAGATGGCCAAGGCGTAGCTTCGCCCCTGCATCAAATGAAAGGCACAATCAAGATTTTCTCTTAGAGAATTTTCTCATTATTGGAATTGTGTGATTGAAACTAAATTTAATTGGGGAGCTTGCAAATTCAATTTTTCTTGACAAAACGAGCATTTCGACTTTTCCCTACATGGCTTATTAGAACTATTTTCCGCTTTACTTATTTAAACATAATAAATAGATGATTCAAACCCGAGATTTATTATTCACAATATTTTCATTAAACTAAGGCCATGTTATGTTTGACTTAATTTTAACTCATATCAATTCTATCAATAAGTTCAGTTCAGCTTACCTTCATTCAGTTCAGTTCAGCTCATCTCTTCATAAATTAAGACATCTTCGCAGATAGTTATCTAAATTATACGTCCCATATTCTTATGTAAGATAGTCTTATACAAAAATATTGTATGTAAAACAGATCCTACAAATAACCCTTTTAGGTTTTAAAGACCATTCCATGCATGTTTTGTTACCCGTTTTATTTAATACTAACATAAAACCGCCTTATAGGAGACGAGCACCAACACCAAGCACAATCATTTAATCTAATCACCAAATTCATCTATAATAAAGGGCAAAACTAAAATGATTTAATATGGCTTTCACAAAGAGTAGGTCAAACTAAATACCTAATTAATTAACCTATCAATAAATAATAAGCACCTATGATAAGTCATTCTTTACCAACTTTTCACCAAATAGGAGCATAGCTCCTCAATAATCATAATATAAATTTTATGTGCTATATACTCCATGGATCAAGGATTATTATTGTGTGGACCTTGATCTTATTTGACCACCTCACCTCTTCCTTAAGAAGGAACAACAATAATAACATAAAGTGTTGAAAAGTTTTGAGGTCGGTGAATAATTCATCCGACAATATCTAACTCAAATTATCAAGAAAACAACACTCTATGCCCTAAACCATAATCTTGCATATAATCCATTGAGTAAACAAGTTTTCTATGTTTTGAGACACCGTGAAATTTGCCCCCTTCAGTCAATTTTTTTTTTTTTTATCTTTGATTAAAATACCCCTAAAAAGAATATAAAAGGTAAATGCATGAGACAAAATGAGTACATTTTTATTTTCTTTGCAATTTCTAAAAAATCAAAAGTAAATCGACTTAAGTAAAAAAATCGATAAGGGTATGTATAGATATCGAGTAAAATAGTAGAAGACCTTTCATGATCGGAACATGGACATTATACTTTCTTATAGTTTTGCATTAAATTACTAAATTGATAAATCAATAGGTTAAAATAATGACTAGAGCTAGGGTAATCTAATTACAACTTAGTTATATACGAGGTACTCGAATTTATTGAATTTTTGATCGCAAGTTTAATAAATGAAACAATAGCAATTTGTATCATTATTCAAAGAAATTTAACAAAATAATGTTTTCGGGAAAAAAATATATACAATGGGAAAAACGGTTAGAGAGTGGCGACAGAAACCACAGAAAATGAAATGAAAAGGAAAAGATGCAACGCCGGAGTATTGTTTATGAGTTCAAACATAACATTGACCCCGTAAATTGTTTTCCGAAGAACTTTTTTTCGTAAGTCTAAGTCTTTATATTGTGGAAAATGAAATGGAAAGAAAAAAATGTGACGCCACCACGCGAGAGTATTGTTTAAGAGTTCAAACAAGACATAGACCCCGTAAATTGTTTTGTGAAACCTTTTTTTTACCGTGAATCCAAATCTTTATATATAATTTTTTTTTGGACATATATAGTAAATTATGAATGTAATATAATAATTTCACCTAACTATTCGTTGAAATGAAAGTAATGTACTCCGTATATAACATGTAATTCCAAAAAATTAGCCAACCAACTTATATATCAATCTATTCCCTACAATTAATCCATCAATTTTACTAGCGTGTACTCTACCATATCTTATAAACAATTTTAATTTTAATTAACTAGTACGTACTACGTGTACCTCTATATATGCATGCATTATTTCATTTCATATGGTCATACTCATATAGTTTCATAAACTCCATATTATTTATTTCTACTTAAAACACTTCATTCTCGAGCTTCATCACATACACTTTTTATACTTTTTCAAAAATATTATTGTACCTTTTATTTCGTTATTTTATTTTGTTGCGAGTTATTACTACTACGATAATGGAGTCGAGTAGTCTTGTAAAGTTTTTGGAAAATAAGGCTATTTTAGTAACTGGGGGAGCTGGATTTTTAGCAAAGAGTAAGTGATTTATTTATATTTTTTTCATAATATATATAATTTTTTTTTGAAATGAAAATTTTAATTAATGTATATAACTATGATTTTTGAATAGTTTTCGCGGAGAAGGTATTGAGATCGCAACCAAAGGTGAAGAAGGTTTACCTACTACTTCGAGCAGATGATGATAAGGCAGCTTCTCTAAGGTTGCAGAATGAGGTAGGATCCTTAGATTAGCTTCTACTATTTGAAGGTAGCGCCTGACGTCTGTAGGTTCCTTTGTCATCCAAAAACATTAAAAAATATTCCCTCCTATTCACTATAATTGCCCCACTTTCCATAAACGGATTATTCAAGTAATTGCCCTGTTTCCTTTTTTGGTAAGTTTTACTCTTATTTTATTCATCCCTCTCTCCTCCCACTAAGCCCCACAAAACTCTTTTACTTCTATTTTATTATTTTCTTTAAGGTTTTGGCCCCACAATTCCTTATTTAACTCATAATAATTCACCCCTCTCTCCTATCACCAACCCCACACAACT
>JAGPOY010002500.1:0-16285 GCA_018983105.1 Silene uniflora | reverse complement strand
GCGGATAACCTGAAAAATAACAAAAAAAAAAAAAACAGATTTCAGTGAAAAAATTAACAAATATGATGAGAATAAAATTTTAGTTCTCATATATATGAGATTAGATGAGTAATTAAATTAAATGATAACATTGATATGAGAAAATATAAAAGGGCATGTAACTTCCTAAAGTAATTAGTATGAAATTAAGTAAATAATTTAATTTAGTTACTTAATTACTATTTATGTTAATTAAGTTGAGAATAAATGAAAATTTTTTTAGAGATTTATTGAGTAATACCTTTCATATTTCCAATTACTTGAAATTTACGATAATTTATGCAATATGTTGTGCATTTGTGAGTCTTTTTCTCATCAACATATGTCATATGAAAGTTGCTCACGCGAACCTTTTAATAGTATTTTATAGATATTATAATAATATGAATAATTAATATATTAAGTAGTACTTTGTTTTCATTTTTATTTTTACTTTTATTTTTAATATTTTTTTTTTCTAGATTATTAAATGTTGATGTGATTTTTTGTAAGTTACATTTTTTTTTTGGGATTTTTCAACTCATCAAATATTTAATGTATATATAAATATTTAATTTAAGATTATTGTTGATATCCTTTAATTTTCTTTATTTGTATGTAATTACAAAATGTGCAATAACATTTTTATAAGGATTTTTAGCAATCATTAAATGTTTTTTGGGTTAATTATATATTGAATGTGGCATTATTATTGTAATTAGTATTGTAATTAGTATTATTGATTATTATTATTATTATTATTATTATTATTAATTATTATTACTATTATTATTATTATTAATTATTATTATTATTACTACTGTTACTACTGTTACTACTACTGTTATTACTATTATTATTATTATTATTATTATTATTATTATTATTATTATTATTATTATTATTATTATTATTATTATTATTATTATTATTATTATTATTATTATTATTATTATTATTATTATTATTTTCTTTGCAGAAAGCTTAGGATCAATGTATTAATAATCAAAATGAAGATTACAAGATCCTTAGACTCCTACAAGGCAAATCAATGAGATCACCTTAAACCTAAGAAAAACATCAACAAAGAAGAGCTGAGCCTTAATCATAGGCTAAACAGACCGTAGCAGTACAAGATATTTAATTTGCCTAAAAATAATTGCAGGAGCAGACTTCCCAGTAGAGAAAATCCGCTTATTACGTTCCTGCCAAATTAGATACAAGGAGTAAAAGAGGGCACATCGCCTTTGTTTCTTCAATAAACTCTTTCCTCTGTTACAGATCTTGTACCAATTCAGAATGTGACCAAGATTTACCCCTCCTCCAATCTGAAGCCACTGAGCAATACAACTCCAGATTTCTGCAGAAAAAGGACAGGCAAAGAATAGATGTAGACGGCTTTCAGCATCATGTTCACATAAGCAGCATCGATTTGCTAGAGCAGTACCACGTTTGCACAAGTTTTCAACAGTAGGGAGTTTATCCTGGAGAGCTAGCAAACCTATAAAGGCATGCTTGGGATAAACAATAGGATCATACAGATTCTTATGCAAAGGAAACTGAGCTCCCTTGTCCCTGATGAGATTGTAGATCTGCTCTTTAAAATCAGCCTGACAAAGAAGTGACAGAGCAGTAGAAATATCCCCAGTAGCTTGAAGAAGATGATCTCTACAAGCAATAATGCTACTCCATCCCCAAGAGAAGGCAGCTGTAATCTGAAAATCCCAGATACTAGCCCCTTTTAAGACATAAGCTTTGATCCACTTAACCCAAATGTTAGGTGAATCAATCACAATTTTTCTAATCCAACCCAAGAGTAAGCATTTATTCCAGCTTAAGACTTCCTTTATACCAACACCACCTTCACTTCTAGGCCTACAAAGACTGCCCCAACTTCTGAACACCATACGTCTTTGGCCATCTCCTATGCCCCAGAGAAAGTCTTTGCAAATTTTATTAAGCTTCTTGACCACTCCTTTTGGCAACAAAACACTAGCACCCCAAAAATTTTGGATGCCAAAGATAACAGAGTTAATCAAAGTAACTTTGCCAGCATAAGAAAGACATTTAGTAGCCCAATGAGTAACCTTACTTCTTATTTTTTCAATCATAGGCAAGAACATCTTCCGAGTAAGCCTGGCACTAAACAATGGAATACCAAGATATCTCACAGGGAGTTCCCCCTCAACATAGCCAGTGGAGGATAAGATAAGGGACTTTATATGGTGTGGAACTCCGCCAAAATAAAGATTAGACTTCATGGGATTGACAGACAAACCAGAATAAGCAGCAAAAAGAGTAAGACATTTATCTACTGCTTGAACAGATGGCAAATCACCTCTAGTGAAAATCAACAAGTCATCAGCAAAAATTAAGTGGGTAAGCTTAACCTTAACACATTTTGGATGATAAGAAAATCCAGGAGAGCAGGGAAGAGTTCTGAGTAACCTTGACAGGACTTCCATACAAAGAGCAAATAAATAAGGGGAAAGAGGATCCCCTTGCCTAAGACCACGTTTCCCAGGAAAGAATCCCTCCACAGAACCATTAATATTAAGAGAGAAGTATGAGGAGGTGACACAGGCTATAACCCATTTTCTAAATTGAACAGGGAAACCAAACTTGTCCAGACAGTCAGTGAGAAAACCCCAACTCACTGAATCAAAAGCCTTTTTGATATCAATTTTTAAAATGCATCTAGGAGTTAAAAGAGCTCTATTATATTTTGCAGCTAATTCATGTGCCAACATGGAATTATCAAAAAGATCTCTACCCTCAATGAAAGCAGCCTGTTCTAACCCAATGATAGACCCCAAAATAGGCTTTATTCTGTTAGCTAAAATCTTACTAACTGTCTTGTAGAAAACAGTGCAGCAAGATATAGGTCTGTATTCAGTAACAGATTTAGGAGAAGTGGTCTTAGGAATAAGAGTAACCAAAGTAGAGTTGGCTGCTTTAGGCATGACCCCTTTATGGAAAAACTCAGTAACAGCAGCAATAAAGGAAGGCCCAGTGATATTCCAAGTATCTTTGAAGAAACCTGAAGTATATCCATCAATACCAGGGCTCTTATTTCTATCAATGGAAAAAAGGGCAGCCTCAATTTCAGGAGTAGTAACCATAGAGTCAAGGTGAGAGATTTGGGTAAGAACATTATCCTGAAAAAGGTGGGCAGGTAAAGAAGTATGAGGAGTGGATGGCCCAAGAAGAGACTGATAATAATCCACAAAAGCTGTGGCCACCTGAACTTGCCCATGACAGACCTTTCCATGAGCATCTGTAATACAGCAAATGGAATTATACACTTTTCTAGCAGAAATGTTAGCATAGAAATACTTAGTGTTGAGATCACTAAGCTTTAAATGCTGAACTTTAGCTCTCTGTGTCAACATTTTTAATTCAGCTTTCCTTAAGTTAGTATACTCCTGCAGAAGCTGCCTTTCCTGAGATAGAAGATGAAGAGAAAGAGGAGTGGCCTGCAACTGCTGTTGACAGTCAAGCAGGTGCTGTTTAGCAGCAGCAACTCTAACAGACAGACCATTAAATTCAGCATGATGAATGGTTCTCAGCTCAGTCTTGAGAGACCGCAACTGAGAAAAGAATGAGTAGATTTTATTACCAGAAACAGTATGCCAACTTTGTTGCACTACCTCATGGAATCTGGGAGACAAAGCCCAACAATTTAAGTATTTGAAGGGTCTATGAAGATGAGTGTCAGTGACAGCTGTTAGAAGAATAGGAGTGTGGTCAGAGACTCCAGCTGGCAGAAAAACCACAGTAGAGGAAATATTAAGAAACCAGGATCCATTCACCATTAATCTATCAAGTTTAGCCCATCTGGGAGTCTTGTCTTGTTTATTATGCCAAGTATAGACCCCCCCAGTGTAGGGATGATCTTCTAAGGCACAAGTGTGAAGACAGTCTCTAAAGTCTTGCATATCCCTTTCATGGCTAATACAACCCACCCTTTCATCCAAATTCAGAGAAATGTTAAAATCCCCAAGACAGACCCATGAGTCATGAATACCAGAAGAAAGATCAGCCAAAGCCTGCCAAAGGTCTAACCTATCCTTACCCCTATTGAAAGCATAAACCACAGTCATCAAAATGGTCTTCTGAGAAGAGTAATGGAATAGGGAACAATGGATAAACTGAGCACCTCTATGAAGAACTGAGACTTTCACAGAGGAGGGGTTCCAGAGTATCCAAATTCGACCACCAGCATGAGAGTCATAGTTAGTTTCCAAAGAAAAAGAGGTAAAAGTATGCTTATGAACCTTCCTAGCATGGTGAGGTTTAATGTGAGTTTCTAAGAGAGCACCACAATCAACTTTATTTTTCCTCAGGAAGCCTAAAACCTCCTGCTGTTTTAGGGGGTCATTCATCCCCCTCACATTCCAGGAGGAAATGATCATTGAGGTGAAAGAGGGGGGGAGATTCCCCCTGGCTCAATCTCCACTGATTATTATTATTTTTTTTTTATTTTTTATTTTTTTTTATTATTATAAACCGGGAACTTTTATTAATCAAGCTCAAAATTTTTACAAGAAATTGGTGGGCAGCCGAGATACAATCTGGGCCCCCACCCCCTTAGCAATAGAAAAGCTAAGTCGAGTAAAAATAAAAGCAGCAGCACGTGCTCCGACATCCTGGGAGACAGAATACTTCTGGATCCTCTTGAGCAGAGCAACAGCATCATTATTATTATTATTATTATTATTATTATTATTATTATTATAGATGAGGTGGCTTTGACATGACTTTTTTCGCCAACGTGGAAATGACGTGGCTTTTTAGAAGCTGACATGGAATTAAATTGTACAAGTTAAGTGGATGTTTAAATTTAGCCTTTTAATATATATTATAGATTATAGATTATAGATGAGATGACCTTTTTGTTTTCCCTCAATATTATGATACTTTGTATTTATTCTACCATTTTTTTTTTCCATTCATTCACAAAATATTTCATCTTCTCTCGAATAAATTCTTAAAATTAATGCGAGAATTAAATACAAAAAGTTTCTTATATAAACACTAGAATCTCAATTACCATTTTTATTCAAAACGTTGGTAGGTAAAATATATACGTAGAACTAAATGAATTATTTCACTTTTTATCTTTATTATGTTTTTAATTAATTGTTAGAATCTTATTTAATTATTATTTTTATATTTGTTTTGAAATTGCAGGAGATCTAATGAAATACTCAAATCATTAATATATATAACATTGCATGAAGTTAGAAAATAATGCGTATGAATCTTTATAATTTTCTTTTGGTTTGAATACTCTTTCATTTTGTCGGATTTTCCTTTTTTTATTATGGTGTATGTCAGTATGTGGAATGTGAATTGGTAGTATGAATCTTTAATAAATAATGAGATATTACATTTTATATATACTAGCCTTTGAAATATTAATTGGCAAAATTTTGAAATTGTGTACTTGATTGTCTTTCACTTTTCGTGCACTTTAGTTCCCCTTGTAACACGTTTCTTCTATTTGTATTTTGTCAAATAGGTTATAAAATCAATCAGGTTTGTTGAACGGTTGAGGGTTGAAATATGCTGCAAGGATGTCAATTTTGACCATTTAATGATGTCATATTCGAAGTAAATATTTTCCATGGTTATCGATTGGAACCCGATGCTCATTTTCAACCAATTTATCTCCATTAACCGCTAATTAAAGCCATTATGACTCTAGATATCGAAAAGACAACGACCATGTAAACAATTTGCTTATTTACTAAATCTGTATCATACATCATTTAAATATTCGCTGATCAATTGATTAGTATTTGTACTCACGAATTTAGTTAGCTTGGTTCCTTGAATTACTATATGGATATCGTTGTATTTCTTTTTTCAAGCGTGTTTATTTTGAGCTTTCTTGCACTTCCAACAATTTGCTTCGTTTTGTATTTCTAGATGTTTCGAATATGTTTTATCTAATAATAGGTTTGTAAATAATTGAATGACAAATTGATAATGTGAAGAAAATAAAATTTATTATTAAGGAGAATGTTTAGATCTAGGGAAAAAAGCGTAATTATTATTTTCAACATACATGTTTAAAAGGTTGTTTCAGGTTTTAGCCTCTATATGATTACTAATGTTTTGTTTTTTTTTAATACATACAATAATGAAATTTAGATTAGTTAAGATGTAACATAGACGTACTCAATAGCATTAGTGTTACACCAAATATCATCAGTCACTGCTTGCTAAGTCACTCACATGAATTGATGTACAATGACGTACTAAACATACAAAAAAAACCTTGAAAACGTAAATTTAAATGGTGCCTGTGATTTTTCACGGGCACAAAACTAGTTAATAAATTTAAATATAACTATTAGATATAATGAGTAGCAATTGTCCATATTCGGTATTCAGGATATGGTTGGATGTTGAAGATGATGTAATTCTTAGTATGTTATTTGTCCCACATTGAAAAGTAATATATGGAGGTTTGGTGAATATACTACGTATAAATAGTAGAATTGTCCCACATCGGAAAAATAATCCTGGTTTGGTGAATATATTACTTATAAATAGTATAATTGTCTCATATCGGAAGATTAGTATAAGGTGGGGTGATTATATGGTTATAAATAAGAGTCAACCCACGTATTTATTAATCTTTTTTTTTAAAGAGATATATATTAATAATATATCTAAACAAATGATTAGACATAAAATGTAAACATTATAACTAAGTTAATTACCCCGTTGTAACGCACGGGCATTCAAACTAGTATGTAATATAATAAATAGAGTATAAAACATAAAACAAGCCTTTAGATTTTATTAAAGATCTTGATAAGGTACATGGTTCAACTAAAAAGTTTGAAAAGAGACGACTAACTTAAAAACATAAAACACTTAAGACACTAAATAAGTAACATAACTTGAGACTCAAGACGATACACTAGAACAATAACCACCATGACCATACATACTATCAAGCTAAGATCACCTAAAGGCTGTAACCTTGAATGCTCTGATAATGCATCTTACACCGGGACAGAAACGTCGGCCCCGTCCATCGTCTCCTGCACGTGCACCAACCACCAATAATACGACGAGAGTTAATTAATTGAATCAAATAAGGTCAATAACGATGTAATACAAAACCAACAAGTCTCTTTTTGCTAAAAATGGGCCGGGTTATTAAATACTTTCTACTTACATAGTTAAGACGAGTCTTTTGCTAATATCTAACGATTATCGTTTTGTCTTATCCTAAGCAAGTAGTAGCTATTTGACCGGTCTTAAGTTTAAGACTAAGACTGATACCTGAGAAGGTGGGCATGCGCGAACATTAACACTTGGGACCAAATTGTTAAGGGTTGAAATAGCTGCCATTTTCACAAACACTATTGTTCTTGTAAGATCACTTTGCTAAATGTTTTACTCTTTTTTCTGTTTTTGTAGTTCCTCATTTCACTTAAGTCGCCCTATTTATAGAGGGTTAGCGAGCTTATTCTTGTATTGTTAATCGTTTGGTTGGGACGCTCGAAGCGCAATTGTCGCCTCGGATAGACACATCACGTGATAAACTTGGTCAGCTATGCATTCTCCAATATTTTTTAAACCCTAATGGGAAGTGACAAGATTCGTCGAGGTCACGTGATAAACAAACTCGGAAACCTAAGCAGTTTCCCATATTTTTGAAACCCTAACGGGTAGTGATAAGATTCCTCAAGGACAAGTCGATAAGTATGATAAGTATACAAGATGTCTTCTTGTATACCGGAGAAATTGGGCGGTTCTAGGAGGAGGTGCATGGCCGTAGACTTGGCAAACGGGTCATTCGGTTCGGGCTGGGTCACATTAGGTCGGGTCATTTTCGGGTCACTAACTTATCGGGTCATTTTCGGGCTGGGTCATTTTTGGGTCGGGTCAATATGGGTCGTTTGGGTCATTTCGGGTCATAATTTTACCTTAATTAAGTCATTTCGGGTAATTTCGGGTTAATCGGGTCACTTAAGTCGGGTCAACTTTGGGACGGGTCATTTTCGGGCGGGTCACTTTCGGGTGATACATTTCGGGTCATTTTCGGTCTCGGGTCTGCCTTATCGGGTCGGGTCAGCTTTGACAGGGGGTTCACCCGCACCCCCTCTCGCCATAGAAACAAATTATTATCAATTTTTTTTTTTCAGTTTCATATTAATTTGTGATTATGTTTTCTCTTTCTATTTTTCCGTTGTCGAATCCCGGCCATTACTAATTGCCATTTACTACTAACTTGTCCCTATTTGAAAAATACTCGCATTTCATAATTTATAAATCTTCTTTGAGTCATGTAAAATTAAAATGGTGTATATTGTTCACATATATTTGTATTCTCTCTCTTTCAGAGTAAATATACCTTAAATTACCCTTGGTTAATAAGGAATATATCTTCGGGTTTTTTTTTCCCATGGTACCCTTATGGTTTGTCAATTCGCCCATGGTACCAGGGGCGGATTTGGGGGAGGGAAAGTGAGGGCAAGTGCCCTCACATGATCAAAAAATGTCAATTATATGTATTTGTTTGTTCCCCTTGTATTCAATGTAATAGCATTAGTGTAGTGGTAAGTGTAGAGAACTAATACCAATTGGTCCCAGGTTCGATTCCCATAGGTGATTTATTTTGCTTGTTATTTTGCTTTTTGCTCTTTATTAGCTCTAAAATATGAGAAAATTTTATGATTTTCATTTTTTTCATTGCTTATTTTTATCTATGTATGATTTACTTTTTTTCTAGTATTTTGTATAAATAATATAGTTTTTCGCGATATTTAATCATGTATATATGTCGATAAAAGGCTAAAAATACGTAATTAAGCGCGAAACAATATTAAAATTACGGCCGAAAAAAAAATTGTGCCCTCCCATATCAAAATTTCTGGATACGCCCCTGCATGGTACCCGTCTTTAATTTTAAGAATGTGTCTACAATGCCCTTGATGTTCATTATTATTGCCTAGTGTGTCATTGCTGTTAGTACTTCCGTTGATATGTGTACAACCCTGTGGTTTGTCACTTTGTGCATGGTATCCCTCTTCTTAAGAATGCGTCCATGGTACCCCTGAGGTCCATTATTTGTGCCAATGGTACCCTTGTTGGTTATGGATGTTAAATTTGGAGTAACGAAGTTAGATGAAGGCCAAACTAAACTTGGCAGGAAAATAAGTTTTTTAACAACTTTATTAAAAAAATGGAGTTTGCACCAAATAGCCCTGAGGTTTGAATGAGAAAAGGGTATATTGTATACCCTTTTTGGTGGGGTTAGGGAGAAGAAGGGCAATGAGGCGGGGTGGAGAAGGCTACACCATGATGTTCAGGGGGGTAAAAATGTGTTGAGTATAGGGCCTGAGGTAGGGATGAAGAGAGTAAGAGAGAATGAGAGTTTTGGTGGGGCTCCTGGACCTAGTAAACGCTTAAACGGAGCCATGGACCCCTTTAATACGGTCATGGGGGATAAGATGCCCGAAGAGGAAATGGAATTTGTGGCTGAGAAGACTGTGGAGCAACAAGGGGAGGTGGGGGAGTTTTTTCGTAGGAGTAATGACACGATTAAAGAACCTGAAAGTATTATTTCTTTGGCGGAGGTTGCGGTATAGTAACCCCGCCAGTCATTATGAATATTTTGAGTTACAACTGTCAAGGGCTAGGCAACGACTCGACAGTTGTAGACCTAAAGAAGTTGCTGAGGAGGGAGGGCGTTGATGTAGCTGTCTTGGTAGAAACGAAACTGAGTGCGTGTGAGATGACAAAAGTTGTTGATAGGCTTGGGGAGTATGAAGGTGCTTATGGGGATCGGACTCTAATGGTCGAAGGGCGGGGGTGGCTATTATTTGGCGAAAAGAAATAGAAGTGGCGGTCATTTCCTCATCAGCTCACCATGTCGATCTTCCAATCAAAGGTTTATTCTCTGAGGTGGAGTGGAGATTAACAGGCTTTTATGGGTGGACTGACAAGTCTAGTAAAGACCTATCTTGGCAATTGTTGCGTGATATTCAACAGTTTTCATCGCTGCCGTGGTTGGTCGTTGGGGATTTCAATCAAATATTGATGGAGGAGGAGAAACAAGGGGGCTATGTGCGGGCTCGGGGGGAGATGGACGAGTTTAGGAATGCGTTGGATGACTGTGGATTGATGGATATTGGGTTCAGGGGGAGCCTTTCACGTGGTGGAATAAGCGCAGTGAACCAGATGATATATTTAAAAGGCTTGATAGAGCGGTTGCTAATACTGATTGGGTTAGCTGTTTCCCGACTATTGTGGTTCACCATTTAGGTAGGGAAAGATCGGACCATGATCCCCTGAAATTAACCAGGCATGCTGCTGGAAATAGGAACAAGAAGCGACAATTTCGATTTGAGGATATGTGGACGACCAATGAAAGTTGTGAGAGGATTGTCCGGGATGCTTGGGAGCTGGGCAGGTGGGAGGGGAATGATTTACAGGAACTGGACAATATAGGAAGGTGTGAGGGAGCTTTAATGTAATGGAGTAATAAAGAGTTTGGGGACTTGTCGAGACGCATGGGTGAAATTAGGAGGCAGTTGTGCATTCTAGACGCTGGTAATCCTTCCGTGGACATGGTAGGGGAAAGGAAGGAATTACGAAATGAATTTGATAAACTAGCTGTGCAAGAGGAAGTTTATTGGCGCCAAAGATCTCGAATTATTTATATGAAAGCGGGAGATCGTAATACTAGTTTTTTTCATGTTAAGGCACTTGCTCGAAAGCGTAGGAACAAGATTGTGAAGCTGCTCAAAGATGACGGAGAATGGGCATATGAAGAAAATAATATTGAAAATACGGCCCATGGTTACTTCCGTGAGCTATTTACTACGTCATGCCCGAGTAATATAGAAGAAGTGTTACAGTGGATGTCACCGAGAATAAGTGATGATATAAATGCGACGTTAAGGCAGCCTTTTACTATGGGTGAAGTCCGGCAAGCACTTGATCAAATGAGCCCACATAAAGCACCGGGGCCAGATGGTATGAATGCGAATTTTTTTAAAACATATTGGCACATTGTTGGGACTGATGTTGCAAAGCTAGTCATCGGGTGTTTGGAAGGTAGGGCGGATATAGCACAAATTAACAAAACCCATATTGTGCTTATATCGAAAAAATCGAATGCTCAAGCTATGCAAGATTATAGACCAATATCGTTGTGTAATGTGGTATATAAACTTGCTTAAAAGGTGCTGGTAAATCGAATGAAGAGCTTGCTAGGTGATATTATTTCTGAGGAACAAAGTGCTTTTATCCCGGGCCGACTTATATCGGACAACGCCATTATTGCCTTTGAAGTTTTTCATCATCTTAAATCTCATCATAAAGGCGCGAATGGACAAATGGCTTTCAAACTTGACATGAGCAAGGCGTACGACTGTATTGAGTGGGTTTTTCTGGAGGGTGTCATGAGACGGGTGGGTTTCGAGGATACGCGGGTGACAAAAGTGATGCGTTGTGTGACAACGGTCACTACTGCGGTCCTTATTAATGGGCAGCCGTCAAATGCAATTTATCCAGGTCGGGGTTTACGCCAGGGAGATCCCCTTTCTCTGTATTTATTTATCCTGTGCGCCGAGGCTTTTTCGAAGATAATTTTCAGGGCTGTCCATCAAAAGGCCATTGGCGGTATACGAATCTGTCGTAGTGCTCCTATGCTAACCCACCTATTTTTTGCAGATGACTCAATTATTTTCTGTAAGGCAAATAAGAGGAATGCAGAGGCAGTTATGAGCGTGATTAGGGCCTATGAAGGGGCATCCGGGCAACGCATTAATGTTGATAAATCGGCGGTATTTTTTAGCCCAAATACTCGGGACGAAGTGCAGATGGAGGTGGGTGATGTGCTTGGTGCAAAAGTGGTGACTCAACCGAGTAAATATTTGGGTTTGCCAGCTGTTGTAGGCAGACGAAAAAATGAGGCTTTTTCACCTTTAAAAGATACTCCCTCCATTCAACTCCACTTTACACATTTACTTTTTCACGTTTGCCTACACAGGTTTTACGCGGTAAATATCTTTAGCTACGGATTTGCGGAAATTATAAAAGTTAGATATTTTGAAAGAACTCTTAAAGACGAATCAAACAAGATCCCACATGAATATATTTACATTTACGTATCGAGAGAAAATTGAAATCGAACGTTCACTTGTGAATAGTGTGTAAAATGCAAAGTTGCAAAGTGGAGTTGAATGGAGGGAGTAGAATTTGGAAGAAATTGAACGGGTGGAAGAAGAAGCTGTTATCTTTTGCTGGGAGGGAGATTCTAATTAAGGTTGTAGCTCAAGCAATTCCAACTTATCATATGGGTCTTTTTAAGATCCCATCTTCGTTTTGTGCGGACCTGGATCGTGTGATGGCTAGATTTTGGTGGGGCTTCAAGGACGAGAAGCGACATATTTTCTGGGTTGCTTGGAAAAAGCTTTGTAAGAGCAAGAATGAAGGAGGCATGGGTTTTAGACACTTAGAAGCATTTAACCTCGCTATGCTAGGGAAGCAACTTTGGCGTTTATTAAACTCGCAGAATTCATTGGTTTCTCGAGTAATGAAGGCGCGCTATTACCCTCAATGTAGTCCAATTGAAGTGTCCGTGGGTTATCACCCGTCGTTTATTTGGCGGAGTCTGGTCGAGGCACAATAGGTGATAGAAAAGGGTCAAGATGGCTTATTGGCAATGGGGAAAAAAATCAAATTCTGGACTGATCCTTGGAAACCCAATGGCTCACCTTTCCAAGTCCGGTCACCGCGGGGCAGCCATAGTGATACTTGGGTGGCAGATTGGCTGGATGGAAGGGGGTGGAATAAAGCAAAGATAAGGGAGTGCTTGTTTGAAGTGGAGGCTGATGATGTGTTGCGAATTCCTATTAATCTAGACAGGGGAGAGGATGAAAAGCTATGACATTACTCAAAAGACTGTATCTATACGGTCAAGACGGCATACCATTTCATTCGTTCGACAATGGCAAATAACGATGCGTCAACTAGCTATGGAGGTGATCAGAAGGTGTGGCGCGAAATTTGGAAACAAGATGTGCCGCCAAAAGTCCGCTCCTTTCTATGGAGAGCTGGGAATGGAGCTCTTCCAAGTGGAGCAAATTTGCAACGTAGGGTCTCTGAAAATTACCCAACGTGTTGTCGCCTGTCGATGTGGAGATGCTTTTGAGACGGGTGCACACGCCATAAAGCATTGTCCGTTGGTTCGAGGTATTTGGAATGAAGTGGGAGTGGAGGTAGATGATGCATGGGACTGCTGTGTTACTGTGAAGGAATGGCTCGAGCATGTTATGGAGGAAAGGGACGAGGTGGAAATATGTAGATTTTTAATGATGATTTGGGCAATTTGGAATGAGAAGAATGCTTTTTTTCATGGGGGTGCCTTAACCCACTCGAAAGTGCTTGTCGAGAGAACGACCAAATACCTGGACACGTTTAGAAAAGTAAATGACGAGCAAGGAGTAACGGTGTCGAATGATGGGGGGATAGCTGGGGATAAGTGGTTCTCCCCGCCTATGGGGGTGCACAAGATAAACGTGGATGCTGCGGTATTGGGCTCGAGGGGTAGTGGTCTGGGCGTGATTATTCGGGATGAGAATGGGCAAGTAAAGCGAACGGCTGTGCAACAAGTTCGCCCCTGCTGGGAGCCGTCAATCGCAGAAGCGAAAGCGGCCTTATTTGGCCTCCAAGTTGCGGAACAAATGGGCCTTAGGGATGTGGTGCTTGAGTCGGATTCACTGCTATTAATCGATATGCTGAAATCTGGTATAACCCCTGCAACTTATTTGGGTAATGTGGCAAAAGACATCCTTTATCTTACGAATCGTTTGGAGCCGGTAAACTACTCTTTTGTTAGAAGAACGGGTAATCGTTCTGCTCATCGCATTGCTCACTATCATCCTATTGTTTATTCTACGCGAGTTTTGGTTGACATGACTCCGGATTGTATCAGTGACATTATTGCTACCGACTTTATGTCGGTTTTTAATGAATAAAATGCTCCTTTTACCTTCAAAAAAAAGAAAAGGGTATATTGTAGACGTCGGGGGTATCTGGTGCAAGCTCCATTTTTTAATAAAGTTGTTAAAATACTAATTTTCCCGCTAAATTTAGTTTGACCTTAATCTAAATCCGTTACTCCTAATTTAACGTCCATAACCCAACAAGGGTACCATTGGCACAAATAATAAACCTCAGGGATACCATAGACACATGCTTAAAAAGAGGGGTACCATGGACAAAGTGACAAACCACAAGAGTACCATGGGAAAAATCCGAAAAAAAAAGTCCAAGTGTGAGCCGAGGATAGGAGCATAGTGTATTACTAAAAATAATGCCCCTCATATGCAACTAGATCTATTATATTTCTTTTTTTTTATATTCAAGTGCTTTTTACAAGATACAAGCTAAGAATGGGGTTTTCGAGGGAGGGACTAGGGAGAGAGTTAGTGTTCTGGTAGGTAGGCTTATTTTCTAAGGGGTAGGTTCGCTTTCGGATGGTAAGAGTGATTATTTCATGGTAGCCGGGGGCAGGAGCAGGGTATTATCGGTGGGTTGGAGGTGGTTGTTTGAAGGGGGAATGAGATTGATTTTGTTAGTTGGGATGTGTTTAGTTAAGTGATAAGGGTGATAACTGTGAAGAATAAAAACAAAAGCTTAAGTGCGAAACAGGAGTAGGCGCATAGTATATTACTACTAAACAATGCCGCCTCATATGAAATTAGAAATATAGATTTCTTTTGTGCCATGTTTAATTGATTTTTTACGAGATATAGAACTGTTGAGTAGGTTAATTTTCTAACAGGTAAGGTCGCTTTTATGGTAGAATGGGTAATTTATTTGAGCAATGGGTAGGAGCAGAGGTAGAGGTGTAGTTTCAAGGGGTAGTGAGGCTGATTTCGTTAGTTAAGGTTTTTTGTTAGTTACGTGGTAAGTTTTAGTAAGCTTGAACTAAAGTAGCTTTGAGCAGGGTGATTAGGAGATAATTTTATTAATAAGTTATCACTTGTTAAAGGTATTGTCACTTTTGTTATGTTTTAACAAATAAACCTCTCAAAACTGCTACTCCCTCTGTCCCAGTCAATTATTTACACTTTCTTTAAGGGATTGATAATGCCGCAACACTTTTTGTTAATGCCACACCAATACAAGGCAAATTTAAGAGAATGTTACTATTCATCGTCTCACAAAAACGAGTGGCATTAGTAATTTTGTTGTGGCATTATGCCTTCCCTTTCTTTATTTTGTGAGAGGAAAATAAAGCAAGTGTAAAGTGTAAACTATTGACTGAAACGGAGAGAGTATCTAAAGGAAAAAAACGTGTCATCCAAATGTTAATTGGTTTAGCTAATCAAATTACATATTAAAGCAATAATAATTGTTAATCAAATTATATTACTATTAAAATTGTCCTACAACCCTTCTTACACAATAAAGGCTAAAACGTTCTTAAACATTATAGATTTATGCTTTAGCCAATTATTTTATAATCCCTGCAACGCACGGGCAACACACTAGTAGGTAATCAATAAAAGAAAAAAATTAGTCAATTTCGAATCCTGGTGTAGGACTTTTGCATAATTTAAAATTTTAAGAACGGTAAGGAATAAGAGCTTGTTATTCCTCAACATTTTGTTTTTTCCGCCTCGATTATATATGCACAACTTATTTTATTATTTAAGATAAATGTAATTATAATTTTGTTAATTGCATACTTATCCAGTTATCCTTAAAGGATTTTAAAATATTGGAGATAGCATAGGTAACCCAGTTTATCACATGATCTCTTAATTAGATGCTTCTGCGTAAGTAGGTGTCCGAGGCGACAATTACGCTTGGCAGATGCACGTCCCAGGCAAGCTCTATCGATCTGCGTATGAACCTAAATTATATGAGTAGTGCTATACTATAAATTTGCCGTGCGATATGATTACTTTACCCGTCTTAAAATTAAGACGGATGCAACTTTTTAAATGAGAATTTGCATTTAGGTTAAAGAGTGGCCACTTAGTAATATTTTAAACTGACCACTTTGTAGAAGTGGTTATGGATCATTATTTATCATTATCTAATCGATTTTTGACAATACGTACATCCGTTAATACATACGAGTAATAATTACAAGGGTATAAAAACTAGAGCTGCCAAAACCCTCCTCAACAGGTCAATCGGGTTAGGTTGTTCGGGTTTACGAGAATTTGATTGGGCCGGGCACATGTTAATAAATATAAACTCATTGTTACCAACT
>JAGPOY010002499.1:6377-21097 GCA_018983105.1 Silene uniflora | reverse complement strand
CCCGGCTAACCCGATCCGAGAGCGACCCGAAAGTAGTTAGGACCCGATATGACCCGACCCGGCCAGACCCGACCAAAACCCGACCCGACTGACCCGATTGCCACCTCTATAATTTTCTAGTTAAATGGTAATTAGTGTGACCAAGCAAAGTTATGACCTCGCAACTGAACTTGCTCGGGCATTGTCAAAGTCCATAGGAAAGAGTAAAAAAAGGTTTGGATGTAGTTCGATAAGCTAGTAATGATTCGCCAAAGCATTAGAAAGTGATGGCGTATATTATCTGCGGAAATCAGATTGGAAGACACACAGTACAGAAATGACTTCCTGCTTCCTTCACTCTCCTCCACTTCATCACTTCCTTTCCCTTCATCCCCCTCCTTCTTCTTCTTTTCCATTTTTACCCCTCACTTCTCGCCCCCTCTTCTTCCACCATCTTCGTAATGTGGAGGGTAAAAGAAGGAATAACACAGTTTCTCCAATGGCTTCCTCGAACCAACAACAACAAGTGGGTCCCTCTGACACACATTTCGATAAAAGGAGAGCTTTACTCTTTCTCGGCTTCTCTGCTCTTCCCTTTTTGCCCTTAAACATTCCAACTTCTCAAGTCTTTGCTTCTGGTAATTCCTTTTTTTCAGCTTATATTTTGGTTATTGTTCCTATAATTGCGGAGCATGAATTTATTGGGTTTCTGCTGATGATTGCTTTTACTTGTACTCTGACTGCAAATTTCATACTGGTTTTTTCTTTATTGGAATTAATTAATTTAAAGTAGTCGGAATAGTCCGTCTGAAATGATAATTAGTGATTTGCAATATCCCAAGTTCCGGATATTACACCCAATTAAACTCTCATATCGATAATGTACAGCCCCAAACACGTTCCATTCCGAAACTGAAGAGTTAACGGGTGTGTTTGGATAACAAAAGTGGAGGGAAAGAGAGGGGAGGGGGAATGAGGGAAAAGAAAGGAAGGGAAGGGAAGGGAAGGGAAGGGAAGGGAAGGGGAGGGGAGGTGAGATGCGATGTGGGTGTTTGGATACAATTTCCTTTCGAGTCTTGCCTCTTGTGGAGAGATTTTGATTTGCCTTGGAGGAGGGAAAATGAATCCCTCCAAATCTCTCCCCTTTCATTTACCTCCACCCTTATTTGCTATCCAAACAAGGAAATTTGAAACCCCTACTCTCCCTCCCTTTCCTTTCCCTCCAAATCCCTCAATCCAAACACCCCCTTAAGGACGAATAACACCTAAGAGGGGGAGGGGGTGAATTAGGTGTACCTTTAGAAATTTAAGTCCAGTGAAACAGTGTCATCGTCCGCCAAAACTTATACCAGTTTGGATTTGCCAAATCAAAATCATGACAAATTTTCTAAGTCTATTGGGTGCCTTCCGTTGTTGTAGCTTAGCTTTGCTTTACTGTGCCTAAGATGCAAATCCAGATTATGTCATGTACACTTTTAAGTGCTTGTCTGTCACGGTCTCACGGAATATATCAAATTATTAACATGATTATGTAGACAATCAACCTTCCCCCATGATCAAATCAAAAAATTGGCGAGATTCATCAGTTTTAAGAGCTAAGAGCAATGGTGAGTGGTGATACATCGAGTATTCGTTACTATATGTGACTAGTGACCATATAACCTTAAAAAAGTCATTCCTGTCATATTCAATGGATAAATCTGGGCTTGCTCTTCTTTATTCTTTCTGGTTCCGTTCGTTCTCTCAATTTGATTTTTTGGCAGATCAGTTATTAGTGTAGCTAGGATTTGGATGCTAAAAGTTAATTACCAAATAGTCATTAATGTAGCAATGATTGAACTTAGAGTCTTAGAGCTTTAGTGTTCATCCCATATAGGTGATAAAAATAGACAATTTAGTTTCAAAAAGCGCGCCGTGGATGAGGCATTTTGGGTGTGCCTTTTAGATAAGGCTCACCTAAAAGTACGCATTTTCGATATCTCTTTCTTCTAGATGTTCGATTATCTCATTTCTGTTCCCTGTTATTCCTAAATTTCTCGTTTACATGTTAGCCAACTTCAAAACTCGTTTAACACCTTGGTGCGCCTTGCGCCTCTTCAAACTAAAAATTTAGGGTATGTTTGGATAATAGAACTTAGAGTCTTAGAGCTGGTTTGGACAAAAATAGACAGTTGAACATTTTTGCTTATAGCTTGTTTTTAATTTTTTCTGATATTATTATTTCTGCTTATTATTTAAAGTCAAAGCTAATTGCTTCATCAATTCATTTATGATCATGTGGCATTTGAGATCATCTAGGTTTCTATTATATGAGAATCTACTGCGTACTTTGCTGTAGAATTTCCATTCATAATTGAACTTTGCATATTCTGAGGACCATTTATCCGCCTCATGGGCCATTGGTTCTTCATATTCAGACAGTGAGCTTAGCCTTTAGGTTGACAGTTAATCCTTTCGCGTTGTTGCAGAAAAGGAAGAAAGCAATGGAAAAGAGAACCAGGAGGTTTGAATACAACTTCTTTACTAAGTGATAGTGTGATACAGTTTTCCCAGATTTTGCTACATATTTGTCTAGTTATTTTATTTGCTGAAGTGAAAAAATTATGGGCAGCAAAACCGTCAAAAAAGTCCACCATCGAATCCTATTCTCTCTCTTTTGAACGCGATAGGAATTCTTGGTGCTGGAGTGCTTGCTGCACTTTATTCATTGGCTCAAAAGGACAAGGAAACATCAGAGGCAGTCATTGAATCTGTAAGCAATCATCAATCTGCTTTCTTTGTATACACAAAAGATGCTTATTTAGCTTTTGTAAAATTTACTTCTGGCGGTTCTTTTTATTGAGCTCAAAGGGTACTAGTTATTCCCTTCATTCCCACTGTCCCTTTTGTATCGTCTAACTGTCTTAAACCAATATTTATCTACCCCATCGTAGTGTGCCAATCATCAATTTCGTCTACCCGTTTATTGACAAAATTAAGATTTTACTTTTCAAGTCACCAGAACTATGGAGTTGATTTTTGTTTAAAATGTAAATTTTAGATCACTTTTATTAATATTTCACTTTTACATGTTTCATTCTGTGTTGTAAAGTGAACAACAGTAGATGCAACCTTTTTCCTCAGCTGTCTTGAGTTTCTTACATAGGAAGTCCGTTTTTAAAAATAGAAAAATGATTTAATTTATTCGATGTTCCACAAAAGTGATATTTCTGTCGCTCGAATTGAACATTACCCATCCCCTGACTCCTTCTCTTGTCCCCTAAACCCAGAACACGTCAGCCAACTCGAAAGGCAATGTAATCACCAAGAGTCAGTGACAAACCCATCGAAACAATGAAATTGACAGAGTTATAGTTGGATATCTGCTAGATAAGCTAAGATTCGGGTAATAGAGATCAAATATGTTAAGAATCCTGTAGGCTGTAGCTAGTAAACAACACCACTACCTCATTACAAGAATGCAAGGCTCCTGCGTATTGGGCCAATTGGGGTAGTGGGTGAAACGTACTTACCTAGATTGAGTCAGTTGACAATGCAGAAACTAGAAGGGCTGTTTCCATGTAATTCATAGTGGAAATTGTTGGCGGACACATCGACGGAATGCTACTTGTATTATATCTTATAAGAATTCAATCAGTTTAGTGAGTCATTGCTTTTTCCATCACATTCCAAAGCCAGTGAATAGCGGCTATTTGACTACTTCGGAAATAGAAAAATGAAATGTAGCTAGGTAGTGTGGATATTTTAATTTTGTCACACAAAATTGTCAATTGTGCTTCAATCACGTAGTCATCTGTACCTTATATTTGGGCCAGTGCTAATTCCACGGGACCTAATGCACGAGAAAGCCTCATAAAAATATAAAATAACAAAATTACCTCACCCAATAACTGTGGCGATAGAATATTCTGCAGTGGCATTATGATGCCCCTATATTTGACAGGGCAATTTTGCCAATGAACCCAAATGGTAGTTTAGTATCGTTTCATTATTTTCCAAGTGCACGAAACATGAGTAAAATCTACAACATTGGTTTGCTACTTTTTGTTATAGAGCCAACCACAGTTCATAGTTTCATACTAATGGAGTCATTTCATATAACTTGGTTGGAGACCATCGTTATGCATGTTGCATCGAGAAAGTTGTCCCATGCCTTTCTAGTGTCTGTTTTAGCTTTCATAGTGGCAAGACAATACCTTTTCCAAAACATGATTGGGTGTTTTACATCGTAGACTGTTCCATCATAATGTTTGTCTGGAATATGCAGCTGAACTCCCAACTAAAAGGAAAGGATACCATCATTGGTTCCATGGAGAAGAACTTTCAGTCGATATTATCGAATCTACAGGAAGAACAGAACAAGCTGCTTAGTAAGGCCAAGGAAGAACAGCTGTCCATGGTTACTCGTTTAGAATCGGCAAACAGTACGATTACCGGCCTCGGTCGAGAATTACAAAGTGAAAAAAAGAATATAGAACAGCTTCGAGGTGACATTGAAAGTCTTGAGAAGGAACTTGGAAATTCTAAAATGGAGAAAGGGGCACTTGAAGAGATACTAAAGAAGAAGGATAGCTCGATTGCTGTCTTGAAAGAAAGAGTGAACATTTTGAGCTCAGAATTAAAGGAGAAAGAAGAAGTTGTAACACGTCTTAGCTCTGAACTCGCCCAAAAGGATTCCGACTTGAGCAATTTGAATTCCTCCTATAAAAAAAACATGGATGAGCTTGATGTACTTAATTCAGCGATTTCGAGTTTGAAAAGAGATTTCTTGAATGCCCAAAAAGAATTAGAGCAGAAGAACGGTATCTTAGAAGGTTTGAATGATAGAATAAATTCATTGACAGTTGAGCGAGAAAATTTGACGATTAAACTCGAGACTCTTCAGAATGAGTACGATGATTTGAGGTCATCTTCCGAGAAGAAAGCAGCGGCTGATATAAAACTCCTGCAAGAGAGAGAGCAAGAACTGTTAGATCTGAAGGAAAAGTTTGAAATTGCTGTGGATAAAGTTAAAGATAAGGAAGCTGAGATAGATGAATTATCAAAAAGTAGGGACATTTTACAGAAGATGCTCAACCTAGAAGCAGAAAGAGTGCAAAATTTGAATGACGAGCTCCTATTGAAAAAAGACGAACTTGAGGTATCAGAGAATGAGGCTAGTAAACTACAAGGGCTATTAGTCGAATCTAAAGGAGTTTGCTCAAAACTTGAGACTGAACTCTCTGAATTCAAGGCTCATTTATCAGAAATTAGATCTTCACTGGAGAAGCAGTTGAGTGAGGCAAAAGATCATATTGGTACATTAACTGTGGAGCTAAGTTCTGTGAAGGAAGAACTAAATAACAGTAAAGACGAACTGCTAGAAAAGTCTAGTGAATTGGCAGCAAAAGCTGAGAGTTATGACAACCTACAGAAGGAATTACTTGAGGTTTACAAGAAGACGGAAAGTCTTACCAGTGATCTGAAAGAGGAAAGAAATTTGGTTGCCGCCTTGAATAATGAATTACAGGGTTTGGAGGAGGATATATTGAAAGACAGAGAAATCCGGAAAATTCTTGAAACAGATCTTGAAGGGGCTACCAAATCCCTTGACGAGATGAACAAAACAACATTGATTCTTTCTAAGGAGCTTGAGATGTCTAAATCCCGAATTTCCACGCTTGAAGAAGAGAAGGAATTGCTCTTAAATTCTTTAGAAAAAGAAAAGCAATTGACTGTAGAGGCCCGGGAAAATCTTGAAGATGCGCATAGTGTAGTCATGAGGCTAGGAAGTGAGAGGGAGAGCTGGGAGAAGAGAGCTAGAAAACTGGAAGAAGATTTAGCGTCTATAAAGGGTGAAATTTTGCGGTTGAGGGCTCAAGCAAATTCCCCGAAAACTGTCATGAACAATGAATTACCTAACGAAGAAGACGACACCGTTGCTATCAGTCCGTCCAAGAGAAAACCCAAAACTGCTGCTAAAAAAATAGTTAAGCAACCAACTGAAACCATTGTTAATGGTGGATTTGGGGAAGAAGCCGAACCTGCTGGTAACAGTAACCCTCAGCAAAAACCCGAACCTATTGAGGCTTCAAATGGGGCTGAACCTGTAAAGAAAAGTACTCGGAGGAGAAAGACAAAATAAGCGTGGCAGGGATTATCGTTCTGTTTCATTCAATCCATATTATGACCTTGAGGTTGTACTTTATTCGGAGTAGAATTGTTATGCCATTGTTGAACTTGAGGCCGACTTGATTTATGTAAATTCTTTTTTAGCTTTTTAGTGTAGCAATTTAACTGCTGTTACAGCTATTCCCTGTTGTGTATTTTGATTTCTGACACTAATTGATGTCAATCCCCTCCCTGAATTGTTAACCTGTCCAGTACAGGTTTTGCTCGGTCCAACAATGGGTGCCGCCTGCAATTGACTGAATACGATAAAACATGAAATAATATTTGGTGAGTTTATTGACCTAAGATTTTCTGGTCACCAAGTTAAAAGGCGGTCGACACGGACAAATGCATTGAGTAGCGTTTTTGTGAGAGTTTGGGATGGAGATCTGAATGTACAAAAAGAGTGATAAGTTTGGGATGGAGATCTGGAAGTTCCAAAAAAAAAAACCAAAGAATCGACCACAGTGGGAGTCGAACCCACGACCTTTTGATCCGAAGTCAAACGCGCTAATCCACTGCGCTATGCGGTCATACGTTGTATACTTTGTAACTGTGAAAGAATATATATACTAGTGTTAAACAATCATATTTTATGGATTGGTTTAGACCATCTACAACAACAATAAGATCTATGCCCAAAGTTGATATTTTTACAATTAGTACCCCACAACAACAAAAAGAACTTATCAAAAAATGAGTTTTCTTGGAACTCATCATATCTAGATGAGTTTCACAAAAACTTGTTTAATGATAAAAAACTTTTTATTGTTGTGAGGGATGAATATGAAAATATCAACTTTAGAAAGTGGTCTTTTTGTTGTTGTAGGTGCTCACAATGAGAAGATGATGGTCTTTTATTGTCTTAGTTGTCTAATTGACATAAAGTTTCCTTATTGTTGTTGTGTAAAGTTTTTAGAGAAAATATCATCTTATGATAAAATGAGGTGGATAGATTAAGGGCCCACAAAAACAACAAAAAACTTTTTGTTGTTGTGGATGCTCTTATGAGATCCTCGATTTTTTGCAGAAGAAAGTTAAATTGAAGGTTTGTGTGTAATTGTAAAAAAAGTTGCGGTTGTAATCTCAATTCACTTTTCATCATCGACCGTCCCGAAACACAGCATTGTGGTATATGTGCGTTGTTAACACCGGTGATTGAGTTTGGAAGGGAGGCAATTTCCGTTGTTAACACCGGTGATTGAGTTTGGAAGGGAGGCAATTTCCGTTGTTTGGATAGCGCGGCTAAAATGTGGGTGGAAGGATTTGGAAGGGAGTGAAAATAAATTCCTCTACTTCCCTCCTACAAGTCAGAGTGTTTCCCCTCCAACAACGGAAAGGTTTGGAATCATGTCTTGCTTATTTTTCTTGTAGACAAAATTGTTTTATATTAGGCCATCAGTCGGTGGGATGGTCAGTGTTAATTTTTGAGTTTTCTGTGTAATTGAAGACGGATGACTGTCATTTTCCTTGCTGTTTTCTGCAATTCTGCGGATTAGAGGGCTGAACGTCTGTCTGTGCTTTGCTCTTCTTTTCAATGGGATTCTGCCCGATTTTGAATTGGACCAGTATGGGGTTCTGCCCTTCTTTTCCATGAATTCTTTTCCATTCCTTATTTCTAGAATGTTTGGATATCTTCCTGACTTTCATGAATTCTTGCTGCTGACATCCATATACTGCACATTTTGAAGTTGTGAATCCGTTAATCTTTGTAGTAACTTTCTGGTTTTGGCTGTCGGTTTGCATTGATGCCTTGGATCTACATTCAGCTTCTTGGCTCTTGACTAAGACGTGCTATTACTTGAGTAAGGTTTATGATAGACTTTAACCAACTGAAATTATGATGGTTTCAGATGTATGACAAAGGAGATTGTAACTGATGGCTGCTGATGGTTACCTTTGCCTACAGAAATTCGTGGAGAAAGCGTACGAAGAATTCCATTATCAAGTTGTATATAGTACGTGGATAATCGAACGGAGCGCTTGTATTGCTGCATTTAGGTATGCATTGATTTCTCAGGAATTTCAACTTTTTACTTCCACTTAGCTTTTAGTATGTTTCTTTTCTTTCCAAGAGTTTGTTAAATATTTGGTAGCGCATGACCGTTGTCCTTGTTTCATAGCCATTTACAATGTACTTAAATTCATTGCCTCCGGTGTCAATTTTGTAAGATGAAGCGCAAGGGCGTACAGATTCAGGAACCTGTCTGTCGTTCCCACCAGATTTGTGAACAACTTGTTTTTCTGTCTTGACCGTTGGCTTGGATTGTACTGTGTACTCTTGCTGAGTTCTTCCTATAAGTCTATAACCTCTATTCGTAGTGATCGGCTCATTTTCTTTAGTATTTGAGCCGCTCGCTCTATGAAGCAAGAAGGGGAAAACAAGTAGAGAACATAACCTTACACAAAAGTCTGAAAAATGAGCTTTAATCCCAAATTAAGACCACACCAACTACCCTAAGACTTTGATTATGTAAGGTACTCCTTGTAACATCTTCAAGTCTTCAACAATGATTGAAAAGGAAGCATTCTAAAAATAAGAAGAGAGCATAGATGTATACCTAAAAATAGAAAAAGGTTAAGTAAAGTTGACTTGCCTGGTCCATCCATTGTGGAATTGGGTTTTAGTGGGGGTAAAGGGGTAATTAACCCATTATTAATATAATTTTGTGAAAATTCATTTTTGACAGTTTCACACAGTATGTGCCAATTTTGATGGCCCTTTCTTTTCATCTTAAAAAGTTAAAGTTGTTGCTTTGAATATTCTCCACTTGTGCTAATAGCCCCTCGTGTCGATTTCTCGTTCGTGCCTAAGTCTTCTGCTTTTTAGGTTTCCAGAAACGTCTCTCTCTGATGTTTGATTTCGGTTCGGTGTAGTTCACTATATTTGACCCAAAGATGTGACGGGGATTTTAAAAATTTAGTGAATTTGGCAGGATATAGGAAGTATCAGACTTGAGTACCCCATGTAAATGGCACTCACTTGAGCAGAGTATGAATTAGCAAGGGATTGTTCTGTTATAGTCTCATGTTTAAGGTCGGTCATCCTGACTCAAATTTAGGTACACTTTGCTAACCTTGTTATCAAATACACCTAACTAAGTCGAACTCTAACTTGACTGAGTCGTGAAAAAAATATTTAGTCACAAAAAATATTTATGCTCGACCCGTACGGTCTGAGTCGTTAGTAACTGTGACTCTGTGAGGTTGGGGTCATATGTATATGATTGATTACCGCACTTAATAAACTCATTAAAATACTCCGTAGATGTTTTGTGATCAATTGTTTGGTACTACACAATTAGTACTGAAATTCTAAAATATGCGACCTTTACTACTTTTTGGTTTTGCCAATTTCTAATGGATATTGGAGTTGTGGAAAAGGATTGTTGAAATTATTAATTCTCATCGAGCCTAATTTCCCCCTCTTTTTTTTTCCGGCTGGAATCGAAAAAGATCTTTTTTAAAACACACTATGAGTCTCAAATGACGGAAGGAAAAACTCTTGACTGAAACGACTGTTGGCCTCAAAATGGCTTGTCTCAAAAAAGGACTCGATAAAAATACTCTCAAAATAGACTTGACTGAAATTTCAAGGATTTTAGTTAAAATTTCCCAACTTTTTCCCTTAAGTCATTACTCATTCGCTCCCGCTGAGATTTTTCACCTTTATTGGGTTCAATTGCCAGCTCCGCCACTGAAATCGTAGTCTGTCGGAGACAGTGGGGTATGAATATATAATACTCCGTATAATGAATCCTACTTGCAGATGTTAGCTTAGTAGGTTAGTTCAAGTAGGCACCAGCCGCACCACTGCATCAGTAAGTTAGCAAGAGTAGATAAGATAGAAGGACCGTTTTATTAGTCATGTTCATATTCAAAATGCTTTTTTATTGTTATTTAGGAGAATGATGACTCGTCTTAATGATGAGAAGGCAATCTTGTTTGGCATCTTCAATCTTCTTCATGTCACTGTCGTTTGTATACCTGTAAATGATTCGGTTTCAATAAAGTTTATTTAATGGTAGGGTGTTCTATAGTTTGTCACTATTTGGTCTTAAAGTTTCCTTGAGAATCATGTCAATCCGCATGTCTCATTTTCGAGTAAAGATCCTCCCCATTTCTTGGTGTGTTTCTTAAAACATATCTCTTTTTATCTTTGTGGTCTTTCTGTCAAAAAGTAAAAATAAATAAATGACATAAACATAGGGAGTTCATAATAGCATTCAAAAGTAATGGACGGTCCATTACTTCTAATACAGCATTATAAAATTAATATACTCTCCTCATCTCATCCAAACACTTGACCATTGAGAGATAATGGAGAGAAACCGGACCGGATTGTGTCTCCGATGAAGACGTGAACATGATAACAAACATAATAACTTTTCATGCTTGGTAAACCTCAAGTCATGATCAAATTGATAAACACAAACTATTGCGGAGTACTATATATATTGACAACTTGACGGTTTAAAAGAAAAGAAAACCTTCTCAGAATCTTGTTAATGGGTATCTCATTCTTCTCAATAATTAATATTTACTTTTACTGTAATGATGTCTATTTTTGCCTATTCTTCCCTACTTTTGCCACTTTTCATTTTAAATAAGTGAAAATTGATAATTCCCACTTTTTTTTTTGTACGGTAAAACTCCTATCTTTTCTATTTCTTTTTTTAAACTCCCGTCTTCATTCCGTGAAACTTTACATCAAAATTCCATTTAGCCAAAAACAAGTGTATTTTTCTAGGGAGTTTTATTCATGAAATATCTTTACTTTTGTCATAGGGTAACTTTTGGTTGAAGGAAAGAACATTCATGACTTATATACATAGAATATTGTTTTTTTTCTAATGAATTTTTTTTGTGAACGCTTTGGAGGAAATTACAACAAAATCCGAGAATTTTGGAAAAAAAAAAATGAGAAAAAATGAGTTATGGAAAAGTGACCGAATGAATTTTCTCTTTTGAAAAATGTAATTTTCAAATTTGAATATCACATTTCACTACTATATGAAAGATGTCAATTAACTCAATAGATAAACTTGTTATATACGTGACCGCATAACAAGAGTTCGAACCCTGTATACCTCTATTTCGTTTAATTGGCTCCCTTTACCCAAAACACAGTGGGTTTCAATGCAAGGTTAAGTTAAACAGTGCTTGAGATCTCAGACAAGATTGAAGCATGACCAACAGTAAAACTGGTAAAACTTTCCTTAGAAGAACCTGAACTACAAGGTTTACATTTATGCAATTATGCAGTATTTCATCGCATTAAACAGGCCGGTTAAACAACGCTCAGTTACCTAGCTAGTTCTAACTCTAATGTTTCTAATTTTCAGATATTTAATTACTACACCCTCTTTTGAGGCTCTTCAAGGTTGATCCTTCCATGACGAGGTGATATCTGCTACCGCTTCTCCAACTGTTAAGTAAAGTCCTTGTGATCCAAAGGATTCCAACACCTTTGATTGTTCTAGCTTCTCAGTTACATTGGCAGCAGGATTCGTCAACACCAGCTGTAATGATTTCCTTTCCATCGTTTTCCTCAGCTCTCCTAGAAGTTCTATCCCGCTTGTGTCGATAGATGATATGGCTGCAAGAAGGAAAAAAACAGCAAAGCGGTTATATATGTCATTCTTTTATGCCTTGATAAAACTACTACGAGAAAATAATCTTACAAGTCATATCTAAGATCACATATTTGATCTCGCGCTCATTGTTGGCTTTGGCACGTTCCTCCTCTTCTCTAACCCATCTATTAATCCTGCTTCGGTAAAACATCCCAAGTTAACATTCATTTCGACCTGTTTAAAATCTAGAGTTGAAAAAGATTAGGGAAAAGTTCCGTCACCTTTCTTGTATATAAGTCGAGTTTGCAAAGTAGATTGGCGACTCAATGGAGAGAATTATAAAAGAAGGAACCCTTAGTGCATCTTTATATCTTCCAAGGCTCTGGTAGATCTGTGTTCCGGGAATGTATCCTAGTACTGTGGTGTTTGGCCTTGTGACATGCAGGAGAATTTTGAAGACGGATACACCAACCTGAAATTTAACATAGTTAGGAAATATATATTCCGGAAGAGAACTGACTTACAGAAGTTTTGAAATTGACATAATAAAAGTTCTGAATTCCGCATCAAGGATAGAGTTTACTTACAGAGATGGCGAGACCAAGTGGGACTGATACGAAAAGTACACCGAAGAAGGAGCTCATACAGGCCAAGAAATCAAGTTTATCAACTTTCCACAGACGAAAGGCAGCCTGATAATCGATCAAACCAATCACTGCAGTGATTATTATAGCAGCTAAGATGACGGTGGGAGTGTAATGGAACAATGGCATGAGGAATAGAAGTGTCACTAGAACTGCTGATGCCAACACTATGTTTGATAATGCAGTCTTAGCTCCTGCATTGTAGTTCACAGCAGACCGAGAAAATGATCCTGCAGATCATGGGTTTAAGAATTAGTCATCAATGAAAGTTCTGAGAATTTTTCATTTTTCTCGAGGTTTGCACCATCTGGTTTGGTCAGGATTTCAACTGAGAATGACTACAAGAGCGCTAATCCCGTACTGGTAAAAATGATTGATTTTAGTACCTGTGGTAACATAGCAGGAGGCGCAAGAACCAGCCATGTTCATGAGACCAATGGCCATCATTTCCTTGTTTCCGTCAACTTGGTAGTTGTCAATGGCTGCAAATGTTCTTCCTACAGCAATTCCTTCCTACATGGCAAGGGAATAAATTTTGTTTTTATACAGCAGAATTTGCGCGCATTTTTCCCGACACTTTCAAGATTAACTTCTACTTTTTATCAATAAGAAGAATGATAGTAACTTACGGTGAGGGCAAGAATGCCGCTAACAATGCCAGTTTTGATTGCAAGAGCTAGGAATGATCCACTAAAGTACAGCATATTTGACGAAGGTGGATTAAGTCCCTTAGGCAAATAACCAATCTACAAGTTGAAAAACACAAACATTAATCACATGAACCTCTTTTTGATACACGAATGCAAGAAATCATATCGAAGGAAGACTGTATGTTCTTACGATTGGGATCTGGCGTGAGGTGGGTTTGATAGCAAATACTATGATGGTTGAGAGGATAACTGACATTAAAGGTGCTGCTGCAGATATCCAAAACAGCCTTGGCTTTCTGGCACTCTAAAACAAAACAACAGAAAAAAAAAAGTGTCAACCTACGAATCCTCTCTGCAAATATCAGTTTCTGGTATAAATTTCCGCGGCTTAATCTTAAAAAACCCGACAACTTACTATTTGTCTTGATCCTAGAAGAAAGACGAGGAAGCTAAAACCCATCAAAATTGTTTGCCATGACCACTGCAGAAAAAAAAACACAGTGAAATTACAAAAATGGCCTTCCATGCATGTGATTGATCGATCATCTTGTATTCGGTTGAAGATTGAGGAAATAAAAAGACAGTAGTACCTCATTTCTGTACTCAAGAACAGAGGATAAAACAGGGATAAGCTGCATTTGGGTAGTGAAGTGAACCATCCCAAGTAACCCTTTTAGCTGTTGTAATGATACTATTACCGCTGCCCCAGCCATGAACCCGATTAAGGTCGCTTTTGACAGAAAATCTATTACAAATCCCAACCTGTAATTAAACCCGACCACATTTTATTATTATTACAAATATCGTACCATTGTCCCAAAAAATCAAGAAACTCAAAATGAGACTGTTATACGCATACAATGGTTCAATTTATGGTTTATTACTTACTCGGTTTACTTCCGAGTTTATTCAAACGTATAAGCATTTCCAGTTTATGTAAAACTATTCGTTAAACTCTGTTGATAGCGGATACTCCCAAATATGCTAACTTGCTATGTTTTCTGTAAAGACAATGAACCTAAGCCCGACTAAGCGACTAACACACGCAAATTCTTTATAACTACTTCGATATATTCGTCTAAACTTATCCCAAATTATCTGATAAATCCTGAATGAAAGAAAAGGAGTTATAAATAAGTAAATAACGTGATGATGTTGGATTTCTCCTGGAATATTTTCCACCGATTATTCCCAAACAAAATTTATAGAATCTAACATTCTAACCTTACAATAACTAGTCCGAAAGCGACAGGAAAAAAAAGTAGTATGATCATAAGTTAAGTAAAACACATTGAACCGTCATACACAAGAATTTGACGACGACAATTAAAAAAAGTCGTACCTGAGGAAACCGAGAGATGCCTGGAAAACACCAGCAAAAAAGGTAGAAGTAAAAGCAAGCTTAAGGTAGAGAATAGGTTGTTGAGTAGGAGATACAACTTCACTAAGCATTGTTCCCATTACTAATGATGCTATTGAAACTGGGCCCACTGCTAAATGCCTTGAACTTCCAAGTATTGAATATATCAATGGTGGCACAAAACTTGAATCTGCATTTTACAATTAACCAAAATAACGCAAATTCTATTATATGATCGTCTTACATGCAACGTGAAAAAAAAAAAAGTCATGCTTATCACATTGTTTTTATTCATGTAACATAACCATATTATTATCATTGCTTGCTTCTCTGCTTTTTGTGAGGCTTTCGTTGTAGAGGT
>JAGPOY010002498.1:0-14723 GCA_018983105.1 Silene uniflora | reverse complement strand
TTTCTTTTCAGTACAACCGTTGTGATAGTTTTCCGTAGATTATTGCAACAAAATACTACCACGGATTAATTATTATTGACAACGGTTTTGGATCCGTTCTTAAGCATTCCATAACGGTATTCTTAACCCGTTGATTAAATTTCATAACGGTTCCGTGTTTATAATAGCCGTGGTCATATAATAACAACGGTCGATGCAATAACGGTTCCGCTTTTGGTGTCATAACGGTATATAGCCTTTTCTAACCGTGATTGATGGTATTATTTGGCATAGTGATGGACTGAGGAATGCCCTTGTAATCATATCCTTGGAGCCCTGAGGACATTTGTCTAGCTCTATGAGACTGTCTGACTATAGTCTCAACATTATTATTTGATGTAACAATATTATTTATTGGAACACCGTTATTCAAAGAAATGTGAATATTATTTAGAATATTAATTTTTGGGATATTAGCAGCAATAGTATCAGTGCTGACAAAATTATTTGTATTTATATTTGTATCTTCTGTATTTACAAAAGTAGTAAAATCATGGGAAACATTATGTGCAGGTTGGGTATCAGAAGAAAACATAGCCTCAGTAAGAGCTGCAGTATTTTGCTCAAAAACAGGAAAATTTGATCCACTATTTGTCCTGAGACTTTTTGCAAACTTGAACTTGGGATCATAAGGAAAGATCTTCTCCTGAAATATAACATCCCTACTCAGAATCACCTTTTTACTGTCCAAATCATATAATCTATGCCCCTTTTGTGCAAATGGATACCCAAGAAAAATGCACCCGGAGGCTCTGGGCTCAAACTTATCACCAACCTTGTGAGCAACATAAGATAATGATCTAATTACCCTGTGATGTGCATAATCAGGTGGTTTGCTATGGAGCCTTTCAAAAGGTGTATACCACTTTAGAACAGAAGTTGGCATGAGGTTAATCAAATGTGTTGCAGCCAATATCATGTCCCCCCAAAAATGCTTAGGTAAATGAGCCTGAAACCTTAGAGCCCTAGCTGTTTCCAATAGGTGTCTATGTTTCCTCTCAACAGTTCCATTCTGTTGAGGATTGCCTGGTATGGAATTTTGATGAATAATGCCCTTGTCAAGCAACAGTTGATCACACTGTTCTTGAACCACTTCAGTCCCATTGTCACTTCTTAAAACTTTAACATTGACCTTGAATTGTGTACTTACATACTCAAGAAAATTCTGGATGGTTTGCTTAACAGTATCTTTGGACTTTAAGAGCATTGTCCAAGTAACCCTACTATAGTCATCTACTATGGTGAGGAAATAAGATGCACCAGTTAAGGACCTGACTCTATAGGGACCCCATAAATCTACATGAATCAACTCAAAAATTTTATGAGATATAGTTGTATTTGTGGGAAAAGGTAATTTATGATGTTTTGCCAAAAAACAAATATCACAATGCGAAGATTCTGTTTCTGTATTCAATTTGAGAGCAGGCATTACATGCTTTAGAGTAGTTAAAGAACTATGCCCTAACCTAGTATGCAGTAAGGCTACATCATTGATGGTAGAAGCAGATAGTGAAAAACTAGGATTACAATCTCTAGATTTACATTCATTTTTATTAGAAACTGAATGAAAAACAGCAGCAAACTGGTATCCCATCTTTCTTCAAACCAGTGCATAAAATCTGCTTAGTGGAAGGGTCCTGAATATAGCATTCAGTAGAGGTAAAGTTAGCTATTAGCCTGTTGTCAGACAAAAGCTTACCAAGAGATAGCAAATTATGGTTAAAATTAGGCAAATATAGCACATCATGTAAAGTAATTGTATGAGTTAAATGCACCTCACCAATGTACTTAACAAATTTCATCTGACCATCAGGTAAAGTAATGGCCAATGGCTTAAGAAGTGGTCTCAGTGAGCTAAACAACTTGCAGTCAGATGCCATATGATCAGATGCACCAGAATCCAAAATCCAACAGGAGCAATGGAATTATCAGTAGGAAACAAAGCAGCTGATGCAAAGATCATACCTGCAGAAGGACCAGCAGAATCAGATATAGAAGACTGAGATTTCATCCTGAACATCTCCTTAGCAATTGCTTGGACAAAAGAAGGATTGGCCAGAGAAGCCTGCAAGAAAGCCATATCATCAGAAGTCTCTAGTGGAGTGTCCACTTCATATTCCCTGGATTCCACATAATTTGCAGCAATCTTCTTAGAACCGGAACCAGAACCAGAAGCCTTATCAGAGACAGAAGATGCTTTGAGTTGGCCCTGAGTCTTCAACCATTGCTTATATGTCCAGCAATATTCTAGAGTATGCCCTGCCTTCTTACAGTGAGTGCACCAGAATGTAGACCTGTCTACCTTAGGCTCTTAGAATCCCTTCTCCAGACATTAGGAGGATCACCAGTAGGAACAGGTTGCTTAGCTGCTAATGCAGTCCCATGAGCAACAGGAACCTCATCAGAATCAGTGATATTCTTCTGTGTTTCAACTTGATTAACTATGGCAAAAGCCTGATTCACCTTGGGCAATGGATCCATAGCCAGAATCTGTGAACGAGTGTGTTCAAACTTCTTGTTGAGTCCCATCAGAAAATCAATGACATGATGAGTATTCTCTCTATCCACTATCTTCTTGAGAATCAAGCAAGTGCAACCAACAAGAAGTCCACATGAGCATTCTGGAACAAGATCAAGAGACCTTATATCCTCCCAAATTGACCTTAATTTGGCATAATAATCTGCAACAGAAGTGTCTCCCTGAGTACTCTGTACCACATCTTTCCTGAGCTGATATAAGAAAGGAGCATTGGACTGATTATAACGTTCATGTAGCTCTTCCCATAGCTGCCTGCTGGAGGCGACATAGGAGAGTCCTTCAGCAATCTTAGGAGCCAGAGAATGCAAGGTCCAGCGCATGACTGTATAATAAGTCCTAATCCAATCAACATAGTTCTCATGAGTTTCAGAAGGCTTTGGATAACCGCCATTGAGAAAACCGAGCTTATTTTTGGTGATTAATGCAATACGGATGTTTCTTGACCAATGGAGGAATGATTTGCCTTCAAAAACTTGCGGAATGAGCTGAATCAAAGCTTGATCAGCAGTAGTCAAGTGCAGTGGATCCTTATACACAGAAGTATAAGCAGAAGCAGAAGTTTCTGGCATTTTGAAGAATTATAAGAAAAATGTAAACTATTGATGAAATGTAAACTTTTGAGAGAAAAAAACAGAGTATTTTGAGCAATTGATTAAGAAATGAAGTAATCGATCAAACGATTGAAGTATTTGATCGAGAAAACAATCAAACAAGATGATTATGACTCTAATCGAAAAATTATCAAAGAACTGATCAAGGAATAGATCAAATCTATGAGAAAATGCAGCGAAAAATAGCGAAAACAACGAATTTTATCGCAGAAGATGATCCACATGATCAATTGACGATGATACCATGTAGAATTTCTTCAATCTCAACCTTCACCATTAATGGAGAGCTTGAGCTTTAGAAGAATCTAGAACAATCTAGTATTTGAACAACAAAGCTAAATAAAAGGAGATTTTATTTGATTATAATGTGTTAATTTACAACAATGAAGTGTGCAGTATATATATACACATTTGAAGTCTGTAACAAACTTTCTAACAGAATTTGAGGGTTGTTACAGGTTGTTACATGTTGTTGAAGGATGAGGATGAGCTGTGAGTGAGCTGGACGTGAACTGTTAGTCTGATCTTATCTTCTTCAAGCTTCGTCTTCAATTCTTCCAACCATCTGCTCACAGTGAGTATCTCAACACCTAACATTATGATAGAGACTTAACTATCGTAATTATTATTGTATTCCACCAAATGGTCGGATGTAGTTTTAAACCCATCTTTCTCTAGTACTCAATAATAGCAAGATTTGCGCACCCTTGGTTTCCGGAATTTTTAATTATATGTATGAGAATGAATTTTATGAGTTGAGCTCGTTGATATCTGCATGCCAAAAGCTAACAAAGACATACGAATACAATTGTTGTTACATCAGATGTACTGTCGATCATGTCGTTACTACTTGCTACAATTAATCTGATCCGAGATTTTTTTTTCCACAAATTGTTATCATCCTCACATAAATATGAGAATAGACAAAGAAAGCTGCCCAAAAAAAAAAAAAAAAAACAAGTGCTCAAGGATGCAAGATGGTGGTGAAAGTAGGACAAACAACTATGAACCGGAATAATCAAATGATTAAGCATGTCGAATGCGACATTAAGCAATTTAACCTTATTTAAATCAAAGATGAGAGCCGTTTTAAGTTAATACAGTCTTAAATAAGAATTGGTGTGTATACTCCATGTTTCTCCTTCTATATATGCTTCATTTTGCGGTTGATTAATCTTCACTTGACCTTGTACCCTCCATGATTTCAGGTGTCCTTCATTCCTAAGCATGTTTGATTTAAGTAACGCGTAACAATGATTTACCGAATCTTGTATTTCTCTAATTAATTAATTAAGCAAATGATTTTTTTAGATTTGGTTACAAATTCTATTAGAACTAAATTATTGCTTAAGATTAAACTTAATATGTTATCGATCAGGATTCAGGATCACATGGAGTAATCATTTGCTCCTTCAATGTAGTAATCATAAATTCGTCCATGTTAGACCAAAATGGGTTGTCAAGAGTATAAGACACGGCTAATCTTGGTAATAAGTAAAGAGTCGGTTGGTTACTTTTACTAAAAAACATACACAGTATAACTTATAATTAGAATAGTTTAATAATTAGAATAGTTTAATTTCTACGAATATAAATGGAGGTACTTGGTTACCTATACCCTCTAAATAAGTGCGAATCTCATGAAACTTATTTCCCTTATTCCTAGTTTCCTACCAAATAAACTTTATCCTAACTCTTGTAAAATGTAAAATCATGGAAAACTATATTTTCATGGACCTCCACATTCTCTTACGTAATGACCTCTAAGATGTCCTCTGTCTTACTACATAATTATTTACCGGAGTGTTTAAGATAGCGCAAATTCTCATTTGATATCCATCTATCTTAATCCTAAAACGGGTCAAGTATCACATATAACACAAAAATAAAATGCATTAGTATTAAAATTATATGTAAAGGTCTATCTGTCTCATCTATGCAAGTAAACCTCGCAAACAGGTTTGGTTCGATCGAGTCAATTTCGGGTATGTAGACTTCGGGTCAGGTTATTTCGGGTTCAGGTCATTTTCAGGTCATCTATTATCATGTTATTTGTGCATAATAATCAGTTTACAACAATAAGCATTCGGGTCCGGTTATACTTGTTCAGGTCAAGTTCGAGTTTGAATTCGGGTGTGGAGTCGGGTTTGGGTCAATTTTGACACGTGTATATGCAAGGGAGGTGTTAATACCCATTTTGTTTTTAAGATGATTATAACCGTTTTAAGAAAGACCTACTACATACCATTAATAAGTTTGTGGCAATGATTGACGAATCTCACTATATTTCTGTAAATCATGTTCCGTAAATATTGGATGAAGAATTTTGAAGGGGCAACAGTAAGATGAGCAACTTGAACAGTTGGGAAAATATGGGTGTTACGTTAGGCTGTCATAACTCATAATATAGCAAGTCCACCAACTGGAATACGATTCTTCTCCAACAAAATTAAAGGAAAAAGCATAAAGAGATGAGGAATACCATAAAGTTTGGTAAATTCCTTCTACTTTTCAAATCCAAAATTATTTTCAATCTAATCTAGCATGAGTATTAAAAATCAAATGTGAATTGATGATGTGATGCTCATTCAGCCTAAACAAAATGACCACATTTTGAACTTATTCTCTCTAAAACGTTTAATAAAGTAGCGCGATTTTCAAGAAGTGGAAGGAATATCGGTTGAAATTGACGCATATTTCGAAGAAATTAAAAATGATTATAAATTCTTGTTTATAATTGTTGTTATCCTAGAACAAAAAATGATTTATGTATGTGTATTATAGATTTTTGAATGCATCTCATTTAATAGAAAAGCTAAATCTTCGCGCTATGAGTAAGTTGTCCTCCACATGACGAATTTGTTAGCAAAATGCATTATATATCATTTGATGTAACGTTTTGTCATTTCTGTAAATCCAGAAACATATAATAATCTCTCCTTTACAAATAAATGTGTGAAATTATCAACACAATTTATAAGATCGCTAAGGAATAACGCTAAATACATTGCTAATGATTGATAATTATGTTCTTAGGTAAGATCATATCATATAATCATTTTGTTTGGATGAATATGACATACATTCTTTAAAAACAAAGAAAAAACCTAAAATGCAAATTTTCTAACTATTTTTCTAACTATATTTTTACTTATTATATTATTTGTATTCAGTGGCGGATTTAGGGGGCTAGTGGAGGCGCTCTCTCCACCCGGACATTCAAAATTGAAAATTCGAAGTTCTAGTTAAAATTTTCAAACTTTTTTCAAGATTATTTTATGACATTAGCAGTTCGTTTCTGTTGAGATTTTTCACCCCCTAACTATAGACCATGAGTTCGGTATTATCAATATCGATCAATATTATTGCATCTACTAGAAGATAGAATGAATAGTCATCTCAATGCAAGCTATGACCTTTTAATTATACCTCCTCACATCACATAGCCTTTAAAATCATTTCAAAATTTTGGATGGTGTTCTTTATTATTAAGAAATAGCATAACTTTAAATTGTGGTAGAGAAAAAAAGATGATTAATTATGCTAGCTTTTGTGTCATGAGAAATGCACACAATGCAATATAATTGCTCTCTAGCTAAGGCATATTAACTTTAATTAGTGACCCAAGATGTTTGGCACCAAGGACAAATGTCAATAGTTTGGTCCAATTTGTCCCAAGCTACAAAGCAACGGCAACAATCATAACCCCACGAAATTAAACTCTTGTGGAGCGGAATCAATCTTACTATTTCTAATCTATATATGTCAACCAACACCACTCACAATTTTTGGAAGTGGGTGAATGAAAATTAAGTTCATTTTCAAATTAAAGATTTTTTTTTTATACGTATCCACTTACACAAACTTTGGTAGTGTATTCGTTCATTTCAAAGTTTTTTTAGATGATAAGGGATAATTGCGCATGCAACAACTGTGTTTTGTGCGCAATGAATAAAACCCTGAGTATAAGTGATAACCTGTAAATTAAGTATGCCAGATTAACCACATGTGAGTGATAGACTAGAAAGTTAGAAGACATAGTTAAATAGTTTCATGTCAATAACCTTAACAAGATTGTTCTTATAGAGGTTTTAAGCTAAAACCCTAAGAGTTTCACCTTCTTTAAACCAAAGAATATCATATGTAAATTATAGACATTTTAGCCAGTTAGCTGGGTGTTTCACATAAATGGTTAAAAAAAGCGTTGTAATATAAGCATTTGTGAATTATGTACTTGTATATATGGTAAGTATTTTTTAGTTATATGGCTAATTTTCTACTACTTTTTAGCTCTCGGGGAAAAAATTGGCGATGCTGAAAACCCTATTTTTTCATTGTAATTCGGATTGTAAGGTTGAGGGTATTGCAAGTTGCAAGTCATCCCTTGCTTGCTTGAAACTATCCTAAAATCAGGGAATATTTGGTTTCTCACCTATAGGCTGTGGGTTCGAGTAGTCCGTTCGATACCCATTATATGCATATTCTTTCTATTTTTTTTTTACTACCCCTGACTTTAAATCCTGGGTCTCCCTTACTTGCTTGAAACTATCCTAAAATTAGGGAATATTTGGTGAAGTTTTGAAATTACTTCTACTCTCTCTCTCTCTCTCTCTGCTTATTTCTTAAGTTGTAATTTAAAGTAGACGAGTTATTTCAAAAACTTGAAATATTTAACCTAAAGTCTATTAAAGCATGCTCAAAGAGTCAAAGGTAAATAATTTTACCCTAAATTTGCAAAATCTCTAATGTACAACTATTAACTCGTAATGTTTTTTTAGACAATTCCATATGGTTTGTCACTTAACAACCACTAGGGAAAGAATTTGAGTAAGCTAAAGCATTATTATATTTTAGACATTGACATAAGTCTACCAAATCGACATGTTCAGATTATCCCTAGCTACTAGCTAGAGCTAAAATCTTGTTCTAAATATTCTCCACAATTAGGTCAATTAATTGACGGAAAGTATACTTTGCTAGAAATCTGAACGTCGAGATCTTGAAAATACAACCGTGTTAAAACTTAAAACCAAGAGAATGAGCTCTACCGCACTTTGTCCTACAGTTCAAGATCGGTCTAAATCGGATGGTTTATGCTAAAAATATCAGCACTCCTCCTTTAAGGGGAAGACTTTTCTTTATTTCAGTAGGACAAGGCAATTAAATACGTAAAAGGACGCAAATTATAAAAAAAAAATATATTCATTATAATACTATATTTAATTTTCTTTATCAATTTTCGTCATTGTCAAGCTACAAACACTTGTGATTTTTGCAATCTTAATTAAAGACAACAAACAATACACAAGTAAAAATCAAAGAAATTCCTAACTTTTTACAAGTTGTTGCACTTCACAAAACTCATCAACATCTTTGCAATCCCAAGCAACAAAACAAAGACTTACACATATAACAATAATAATAATATGGTCCGAAACAATCATCATTAGATTCGCACATGGACCTGGACCGCGCCCATCAAAGACAGAAAGACCTATACATATATCAGGCCTTGAAACACAAGAAATTGTTATGATGATGATGATGTTGCTCATGATGTCCATGATGATGACCATGATGGGCATGATGATGATGGTGATGTTGTTCTTGATCAATCAAATCTTGAACATGCATAAATTCCTCCACATGGCATGGTATAGTGATGGGTCCATCATGTTTGAACCCATACTCTTCTTCAGCTTCCTTAAGAAGTTTAATGAACAAAGGATGTTTGACATACATGATTGGAATTATAAACCTTTGTAGTTGTTCTTCATCTTCATGACCTACCAATATTGCCATGCATCCTTTTGGTATACTCTTCATCTCCTCCTTGTTCTTGTGATTTTGATGATGATTAATATGGATGAGATGTGCTAAGTTGATATGGAAGTTTATCATTTGTTGTTGTTTCTCACCACTACCCATTACAAACTCCAAATTCTAAAAATATTGGTTTTTGTACTTTTTTGTACTTTTTGAAAGGAAAGAAAGTTCGGACTCCTAACTGGTTCTGGTTTTAATTAACTCGAGGGTATTTGGAATTTATGTTATAAGAAGAGGTTAGAAAAAGGCCAAGGGTCGGACGAAGAGATAGCGAGACGGAATAGGGAAAGAGAGAAGTTGATTAATGAAGTTGGTATATTGCTCATGATATTTTTTTTCAAAACTACATATATGATTTTTGGTTGAGATGAGAGGGGAATTGTATGGTGATGAGGTTGGTATATATAGGGGGACTTAGGAGGGCAATAATGCAATATAGTCAAAGTATAAAGAATAAAATTTCCATATATTTAGGGTTTCTTAATATGTACGACACGTTTTAGGAGTATATGACTATATATCTTATATTTTGAATAAGTTGAGTTTTCTTAGGGTTGGATATAATTTATGAGAAAATATTATGATTGTATATTTGTGTGTATTTGACGTCGTTGGTAGGGACAGAATAGTAAAAGGGTGAAAAATTGGCGTCAAAGAGAGGGTTTCATATGACTTTTTAACGAGAAAAGTCTAATGCTGTTTGCCAGAGGTGTATGGGCCGTCTAATTGAAAAATAATATAATACCTTCACCAAGTAAAGTCTTTGCGAAGGATAATCGTGTTTCTTGTTAGGTTGACCACACAATAGATATATTTATGTGTTACTCCAATTGTTCGGTTATTTGTTTACCTTTTCTTATTATGGAGTATCTAAATCAATTATTTTATCTTTTTATTTTAGAAATACTTTTAATGAACAATTTGATCATTCACCGTTAATTTGATCCACTTATCATTAATTAGATAGTTGGCCCTTTCTTCTTTTTTGATCTTTATATCAAAATCAAAAGATAAACAAATACTTCGTAATCAAGGAGTAATAGGTTATAGCCTTATAGCCTATCGATTATATCTACACTTTTCCACGATTTTGGAGAATGATTTTGTAGTTGTTTATTAGCTTATAGATTATATATTATTATATCATATGGTTTTAGTACAAGAAGTGGTGTAGTGTCTACTTTTAGAGCTGGCACGTTCGACCTGATGGCGATCCGTAACCCGATGGTGGTATAGTGTCTTGTTTTAGAACGGGGTAGTTAGGTTATAACCTTATTCTAGAGCAAACCTGAGTTAGGTAATAACCCGAGCCGACTTGATGGCGACCCGTAACCCGATGGTCGTATATTGTGTCTTCTAGAGCTGACAAATCTAACCTGACCCAAACTCGAGCAAACCTGACTTGATAGATTCTGAGAATTTTGCGACCCTTAACCCGACTCAACCTGATAATCAGTGACCCGAACCCGAACTAGACCCGACCTGATATTAACCTAAATAAATAAATTGATAACCCGACAATTATTAAGCTAAATATTGATCAAAATAAAAATGATTTAGTGTTGAGATTGATACATTTGACTTAATAATGAAGTAACTAAACCAAAACAAAATTTAATTGTCAAAAATTGGCGGAACTTGATTTAATATAAAACCCCATTTATTTTTTCCTAAAAAAAAAGCGATAAAGTAATCGGATCCGATAATGACCAACTCCCCGATAAATCATTTGACCCGAAATGACCCAATCCAATAACGACCTGACCCGAACCCGTCTCAACCTGGAAGGGTAGGCTAACCCGATCTGACCCGAACTCGATATGACACAACCCGAATTGACCCAACTTGACTGACCCGATTACCATCACCTCTACCTTCTCCCTCCAATCTTCTCTCTTTGTCCTTTTACAATCAGTTAAGCTAAACATATTGTGTGACGTCGGATGACAAGATGATGAAATAAAATATACAATAGTTTAACCAATTGTGAAATGAGAAAGTATTTTGTGTTAGAGAAGATAGGTGGTACCTAAGTACAACAAAAGTTAATTACAGATACATGTGGAATGACACAAGGACTCGTTTTAAGATGCCAGTAAGCCCAAACCCCATAAGAAGGTTTCTACCAATAAAACAAAGTGTTTATCCTTACAGATGTAATGTTAAAAGATTCGGCTATCCACAACCACGATTTCAGATTTAGGACATGTGGGTGGTCCTAAATTAAAATAACACCCTCGAATATTATTCCAAAGTTTTGTTTGATTGAGATGAGAATTTAAACATGCAATTTAGAGTTTAGGTGTTTTTAAGTCTAATCACTAGGTTAAAGATATTTTTAATTATTGTATAATGTAAGTGCTATACTCCCTCCATTCAAATCCACAAGGCCACTTTCTTTTTTCACGTTTGTCAACGCATGTTTTACGCGGTAAATATCGTTAGCTACGTATTTGTAAAAATTATAAAAGTTAGATATTCTTAAAGTACTCGTAAAGACGAATCAAACAAGATCCCACATGAATATATTTTCACTTACGTATTGAGAGAAAATTGACGACGAAGGCTCACTGGTGAATAGTGTGCAAAAGAGATAATGGCCATGTGGATTTGAATGGAGGGAGTACATCGGAAGACAAAATTCGATTGAATAGGTGAGAAGACCATTTTAACCAAAATTTTAAATTGATGACTCTTAGATCGAATTTGAATTGGAGGCTCCCAACATATTGAATCCTTGGTACATGAACTATGTACTCATGATAGGCGGTTTTTATGCCGTTATTTCCGCCACCAAACAAACCCAACTAGTATAGTAGTCGGGGTCGAACCACGAGGAGCGTGGGAGATTACCAATTGTTAAATCCGTTTGTTTAGCTAAGTCGATATAACCTTGAGTTTGTTTTGACTATCTATGGCTATACTAGCATGCAAATAAATTAAAAGTAAGTAAAAGTAATGACAAGAAGAGGCTATGACGATAGATTAATATATGGACTTAAATCAAGAATTTAAAGGCCTAGGGCACGATTTCGACTCCCAACATTTCATAATTCACCACTCGATTCCGTAGATTAGTTGTCAAAGGGTATGTATTGGGGAGAACGCCTCTAGGTCGCCTATTGTCTCCCTCCCGGGTTCACAATAGGACACTAGTCCTATTAACACAACTTCCTCCCGGATTCATGTGTTAAAATCCCGAATTAAAGTTCAAGGTTCGCTAAAATCGGCCTAATTCTCGCTCACCTCTTGCTAAAACTCTAGGTATAAGCTCGCGATAAACTCCGGTCATCTCACTCCCTCTCCCGAGGGTCGATTTCAAACCGTAAACTAATGGGCAGCCCCTCCAGTCCTCCCTCCCGGGTTCGACTCAAATGGGCATCTACCCTAAACGAGAAGGGCCAAATCCCGACCTAGCCGGCTCCCGCCAACGTTACAAGGGTCTAGGATTCATCTCCGTCCCCAAAGGGTAATAATAATTCAATTCCCAAGGTTTACCCAATAATCACCCTTTTAACAACCAATCATGTGAAATCAATATGTAAACTATTCATGTTGGGGTCTAATCGCCCCCTAGTAAGGAGACTACTCACTATTCATAGCAATTGAAACCAAGCAATTGATAAAGATTGATAATTTGACCATGAACATACTTATGTAATAATTCTGACAAATAATCATGCAATTAGATATGTAAAGAAATGAAATTGCCAAATAAACTAGGATTAAGATAAAATAGGATAGAAAGGTAAGAACTTTGACAAAATTAAGACAAGATCTAAACTTTACCACAAGGACAATTATTTATGCAATAATAAAGAACAATAAGATTAGAAAACATAAATCTCACAAGTTTCTAACAATAACAAACATAAAGGTGGAACCTTTGTGAAGAAGTAATCTAATATTCAAACTAACAACAAGGCAAATGTAAACAATTGACAAAATTAAAAGTAAAAGGAAGGAAATTATACCAACAATGGAGAAAAGAAAGAACAATGAAGAAAACTTGTGAAATAAAGCTTGAAATCTTGTAAATTGATGAAAGATTATCACAAATTACAAGAGTGGTTGAGTTTCTCTCACTACAAATTAAAATTATGAGTCTAGATAGATGAAATATCTTAAGTTTGTGCTTAAATACTAGGTTACAAATCAAGCAAAAAACTTGGAATGATGTCGTTTAAGCAAATAGGTGATGCACGCAAATCTGGAGCTGAGCACGGTTGAGATGAGGAAGGCACGGTCCCTTCTTTCCTGGAGCTTGTGCGCACTGTGGAGATGAGTTAAGCGCTGTGAGTTAGGCACGGTTCCTTTTTCTCTGAATGAGATGCGCACCATGCTCCCAAGATTCACGCTAGACTTCATTTTTCTTCATTTGGGCCTCTTATTCCGTCTTTGGCCATGCTAAAGGTCATGTCCCTTGCCTATAGGCCTCCCTTGGGTTATGTAAGGTAGCTAGCTAGAACTTTCTTTTTCCTATAAAAGTGATCCGAAAACAACCAAGACCGAATCATATACCCAAGGGACGGGGTTTGAGCAATATAAGCAAATAAGGCATGGAAATACACGCGAGTGAGCTATAAGCAAAGGTTCTTACGCATAGAAAAAGCGTAAATAACGGAGTTATCAAATCTCCCCACACTAAGCCTTTACTCGTCCTCGAGTAAACAAAACTATGCTCAAAATTAGGCAAAATAAAGGTAGACTCTTCATTAGGTAAGCGTATTGCACAATATAAGAAACGCTCACCATTATTCAAATTACTAAGCCGAATAAGTATTAGCGCACTCAACGCCCCTTCAACTCACGTAGTTGTGCTTATGAGGTAAGGCACCACTCGTAAGGCAAGTTGGGTCTTGCAACAAAATCGTGACACATCCAAACAAGAAGCATATAACAACCAATAGGATGCGTCAACAAAAGGAACGGCCACTTTCCTCATCTAAGTGGCGGAGTCAACTAAGAGGGAACAAATGTAACACCCTCATAAACCAGGGGGCCTTTACCAAGGACTGCCCTTAGCCTATGGGAGTATTACCATCCCGACATAATCGGGGTAGTGAAAATATCAAAAGAATAATATTGTACCTTTATTAATAATAGCTTAATGGTCTTACATATGTCTCATAAAAACCAACATAAAAGAAATACTGATGTCCAACTACTAATAATACTAGTAACTATGTCGGCTATGCAAATGCTAAACTTGTGGCGACTCTTCCCATCCCAGAAGCACATCATCATCCATAAGCTCATCACCTGCTACACCAACTGCTCACCATCCCCGAATGGATCACAGCAGGTCATAAGACAAACAACCGGGGTCAGTTCAACTGCAGATAAAAGTAAGACAATCAGGAAATATGAACACAGCGGAAGCAATGCAGCAAACATTGAGTTATGATCTCCTTATCCACCCTCGCCTCTACCAGAACCGACTACACATCGCAACATGTAGCCCTGCGAGGTACCCATCGCAACAGGTACCCTAAAATCCACCAGTGTCAGACCGCAGCCTTTCCACTAAACCTAGTCATTGATGTGCACACCTCTTCTAGCTTGAGAGGCTAGAAGACGACCTCTAGGCGTAATCCCCTTCTCACGGGGTGATTACTCATCGCTCATAATCAACAACTCAATAGATATATCAACACACAATCACATATGCACATTACAAGAGAATCTTACGCAAACCACAGTAACAC
>JAGPOY010002497.1:6438-21161 GCA_018983105.1 Silene uniflora | reverse complement strand
CGGTCCGGTTTTGGACCGATGCCCACCCCTAGATACATACAAGAACTCTGATTTATGATATAACACCGTTTTAGATATTTTCCTTTAAACAATTGAGAGCTCAAGCTTGACCCTTACGAGTACTGAGTTATACAAATCCTACATTCGTTGTTTGTTCGTCGGAATAGCATTAATATTTATTCTTTGTCTATGAGAATGATATTTAAACCCTAGGAAAATCTTTATTATCCATGGATTAGAAACCTTGCAATCAATTATTGTGTACTTCATTCGTCTCGCTTATGGTTTGCACAAAGATCAAAAAAGATGAGGGAGTCAAGATGACAAGTGAACCAATTTGAGTGGGGAGGTTCCAATTGCCACTAAAGACATTTCTAAAATAGAAAGACAAACAAATGACTAAGACACCCCAAAATTAAATAAGCAGACAAATAATTAGGATAGAGAGAGTATATAATATTGGTTGTCTTCCCGGGAATTGAATTTTGGCGATTAGTTACGTCGTTTCATTTGTAAATACACAAGTGCAAATTTGTGTTTTTCTTTTTCTTTCAAAATCGCTGGACCACTATAATGTATGAGGGAGAGAGATATGAAACTGTTACATAACAACTAAGCTAAAACCTCTATGTATAAATTTGTAAGATAACGTGAAAACGGTTGTTTCGATCATTCAAAGACGACAATTTAACGTCATATACCAATATACCTACATGGATTGGTGTAAGTTACCAATCAAATTCAAAAGCGAACTATAGAATAGAGACTCTAAAGTCGATAAGAAAAGAAAACTAGAAGGCATAGTCATCTGATTAACTGAGTAATACCAGAGTGTCCAGGGCCTCCAGGCACACAGCAGACAGTAGTTTCCTACGCACAATTTATGATACACACATCTCTCACAATTGCCCTAAACAAGTTAGCCAGCAAGAGAAGCTAAGCCTACATTTTTCTAGTTAAGAGTTTAAGACTAAGTCAGCAGAGTGTCACTGCAATTGGTCCTGTCTTCGAGAGCGGCGGGGGACTTGGGTGCGTGGAAGCTAGAAGACCCGCTAATCTTAGAAGACGACCTCTGAAGCTTCACCAAAGGAACAAGTGACTGGACAACGTCTGCCATAAGTGGCCGATAATCAGCCTCCGGCTGCACACACATTGCTAATTGCTGCTATGGCTGCAACTTGGATGACTTCCTTCACTGTATACTGACCTTCCATTGCTGGGTCCATTATGTTTACGACCCTTTCTCTATCAGTTACGTGTGGCAAAGCCTGTCGACCACGATCAACCAAACAGGGATAAGGGTCTTAATTCAATCGATATGCATAAGGTAAGACAAGACATTGATATTATCATAATTAAACAAGAATGGTGATAAACTTTCTAATAGTAGGTTGTTACGAACAAAGCCAAGGTACAGTCTAAAAATTTGGCAATGATCACATTCGGGGGGTGCTCTTCGAGTCTTGTCATAAAAACAACTCATTGCAGTTTGAGGTGGTAGCAACCTTATTTACAGCGTTATGCGGTGAAATTGAGGACTAAGCCATGATGACTGAAACTTTGGGACCATGATCAGTATACCGGAATTTCATACCATGCTTATAACTTATAAGGTCTCAACAAGAAGTAATATAATTTCTTGGCTCAAAAGTCAAAACAATAATAAAAGGTTCAATTTCAAAAATCGGTAAGCAGGACAAGCAATTCGACTAGCGAGTAGTGACTATTCAATGCACAAGTTACTTCTCAAAATGCGTAGAGTATGCCTTTGTCGCTTATTTGCTCTTCCTAGTGCATCATTATACTCTCTCTTTAAAGTTAGGACATAAAAAAACACAGTATCAAAGAAAGTAGAAGAAAATTTACCCAAGAAACAAGAACACCTTCGCCTTGAGGTCTCTTCATGTCAACGGGTACTCTTCCTGTAAGCAGTTCCAGAAATACAACTCCATAGCTGTATACATCTGATTTTGTTGTTAGATGTTCGGTTAGGGCATACCTGGTAATTCAATTCATAAGGCAGACAAAATTATGATTAAAATGTTCTATTAATACTGAAAAATATCAATGCTTTCTAAAAAAAAATCTACAATGACAAGTTGGGTGATATTATAGGTTTAAGGCTTTACAGGCAGTGAAGAGTAGTTGATGACGGAAAATTGTGGGTCTGTTACATGATCCTCCCCCCCATCAAATCACACTACAATGCCTAGAATGCATATATGCCAAGGAGATATTAATATTTGTATAGTTTGCTCCCAAATCTGCAAGTTCATACGACCCTACAACCTAATGAGTAGCTCCGCCATGTTTAAGGAAACAGGACAAGAACAATTGTCACTTTACAACACTGAAATAAATAAAATGGGATACAAAGTCGTGTACTTACTCAGGAGCGACATAACCCTGGGTTCCCAGAACTCGGGTGGATACATGTGCGCCTGCTTTATCAGATCCAAGCTTGGCTAATCCAAAATCAGATTTTCTGTGTTTGATCTCAAACTTTCTGTGTTTGATGCTGTTGTTTTGTTTATTTATTAATCCATTTTATGCTTTTTATCAATTTTTGTAATAGTAAATCTGATTTTTTTACTATATCGGTAATTATGCTGTGTTTGAATCTATTGAAGAATTGATCATAAAAATAGGTAAACATAAAATTCAAGATCTAGTTAGTAAATGAGAAATGAAAAGAGTAAATAAAATGAAAAAGAGTAAAAGAAAGAAAATAGTAAATAAATCGAACAAGAAATCAATACAAGAACAGCATCAAACGCATAAAATTCCAGATCTAGTAAGTAAATTAGAAATGAAAAGAGTAAATTAAATGAAAAAGGAGGAAAAGGTTATACTTTCCCTATTTATAGATCTATAAGTATGAAAATTGATATGAAAACAAATTATAAAATCAATCGATCAATTGCAGTAATAAATTAATATTATCAATTTATTATATTGATAGCAAACGAAATCAACAAAGTTCAAAGTTCAAAACGGAAGGGTAATTATGTTGTGTTTGAATCTATTGAAGAATTGATTTGAAGCTTGGTTATTTTTTGTTAATCAAAATAATCAAGTTTCAAATCAATTCTTCAATAGATTCAAAAATAACATAATTACCCTTCTGTTTTGAATTTTGTTGATTTCGTTTGCTATCAATTTGATAATAATAATTTATTACTGCAATTGATCGATTAATTTTATAATTTAGCAATTTCACACTTAGATCTGTAAATGGGGAAGTATAACCTTTTTCCCCCTTTTTCATTTAATTTACTCTTTTCATTTCTGATTTACTTACTAGATCTGGAATTTTATGCGTTTAATGCTGTTGTCGTATTGATTTCTTGTTCGATTTATTTACCATTTTCTTCCTTTCACTTTTTTTCATTTTATTTACTCTTTTCATTTCTGATTTACTAACTAGATCAGTTATTTTATGTTACCCATTTTTCCGATCAATAGATTCAAACACATCATAATTACAGATGTAGTAAAAAAATCAGATTAACTATTACAAAAATTGATAAAAAGCATAAAATGGATCAATAAATAAACAAAACAACAGCATCAAACACAGAATCAAATGGAACGGAGTAAGTACAGTATAACTTAAAAACTAGTTTTATAACCCGTGAAATTCACGGGGATAGCTATGTTGCTGATGGTGTCATGCAGGCCAAATTTGCGACCGTAGTAGGCTTTAGTACTAAAGGTACTCGTAAAAAAAAATATATTAATCAATACGCATATTGTCATAATATATCGTCAAATTATATTTATTGGTTATGTATATGACCACAATTTACTAAACTTTTGCCACAGTTTATTAGTATTTTGTCGCAAATATTACTACATTTGTTAATGTTTTGAAAAGATTAATGTTAATTTCTTTTTTTTTTCTTTTTTTTTTAATTATACTCCCACCGTCTCGGTCATTTTCTACATTTTAGTGTTATTTCATTAAAAAATTTGATCTATGTAATTAATTCAACTGAAAAAAGTTAAGGAAAACTTAGAATGAGTGGGGGAAGAAGAAAAGGCATAATAAAATATATTTAATGTGGCATTATTATTGTAATTATTATTATAATTAGTATTATTGATTATTATTATTATTATTATTATTATTATTAATTATTATTATTATTAATATTATTATTAATTATTATTATTATTTTTTTTTTTTTAAGTCATATGTGTCATTGACTTGGGCTAGTTATTCACATGTGGAATTGACGTGGAATTATTTGTCTCGCGTGGCATTTACGTGGCTTTTTGAAAGCTGACATGGATTTAACGCATGACATTTATGTGGCATTTTGTAGTTAGCCTTTTAATATAGTTTTATAGATAAAGGTCTTGAAATGACGGGGTGTTACAAATAAGTTCAATAAGAATTGTCCACCCCTTTGTCAGGGTTGCTAAAAATCTCAGGGCCACTCGAGGATTAGATAACTGGAAATGCGTGGCCACGCTCGGGAGGTATCTATGGTAGATAATTTCGGTCAATCAGTTATTCTCCAGATCGAGAAAATCACTCTAGATATGATCAATTGCAAGTGCGACCTGAAAGACACCTTGCATTGAGGGGGATATTGTAATAGGACAACAGAATTGGTGACGCACACTTGTCGAGGACAAGTGGGAGATTGTTGGAGTGAGTGTCATCAACAATAGTGCGATCACATAATTATTGTATGAACACATAATTAAGTAAATCTCATTAAATGAATACAAGGGATGGCATATTATATAGTCAACTGATCCACATAATCGGTAAATATTTGGCTGACTAGAGTTTGACGTTACTGGCGTGAAAACGGTGGTGATCAGTTGATCCCTTAAGGTCACACCTAAAGGATGCGACCCAAATAGATAATTAATTAATTATATGCGATATAGATTAATTAATTCCTTAATTATATTGTGAGTGTTAACAATTGGATTTGAGGTTCGAACTCGAGTCAATTGTAGTTTATTATTCATTTATGTGATAATTGACTAATAAAGATTACGTCTTATTTTAATGGGATTAAATAAGATTTAATTTAATAATTGAGTATTATTAAATTAGTTGAGGTTTCATAAAGATTTTGAGGTAGATACAAATTAGACATTTGTATTTACAAGAGGTTGTGAATTTGACTAACTTGTAATTATGGGACCCATTATATAATGATATAATGGTAAAATATCACTCAATTAGTTGAGTGAATATTGTTTATTAATTTGTCACACATTTGATGTTTGATCAAATTAATATTTAATTATGTAAGATAATTAAGTATAAAACTTATAAGCATTTGTGGGACAAATATTATAAAATAAAATAACCCATAATGGGTACATGGTTGCCGTGAGGAGGGGAGCAAGAAAGAGCTTTTGCTCTTCTCAAAATGGTCTTCAAAATTGACCTAGGGGGACATTGTCATGCTAGCCTATGACCTAACCCAATGCATGCAAAAGAAAATGAATGGGAATGCTCCCCACTCTCTCCTCTTGTCTGGCCTCCCAATCTCAAAATAAGAGCATGCATTTGCTCTTATTTTGATACTACTCTCTCGCTCAAAAATTCTATTCATCCTTACACTCTCAAAAACCTCTAACTCTCACTATAACTAAATATCCTATTGCTATTAGTATTTGGGTCTACTAATTTGGAGACTAGAACTTGGAGGTTCATCCCACTATTTTAAGCTTAAGAACAAGAGTAGGAAGGAGTCCTACCCTTGTGCCCAAACGTGCCATACTAACAATGTGAGGAATTAAATTTCTTCTCCATTCTTATGTATATTTAATTGCATGCATAAGATCCTTAAGTTTTTATGACTAAAACTTTAAACAAACATATGTGATATGTGGAATATGATTTCCAACAAAATAAGCCGGAACAACCCCGGTTAAGAGTAAAAAGCGCTTCTCAACCTTCCACCAATCACGCCACTCTAGTATACCGCTAACTTCCGGGTCATTGGCTTCATATTTGTCAATAATAGATTGAATATATGCAAGGACATGACTTGCATGTGGAGATAAAGTTGGAAGAGTACAACTCAACATATCGCTCGCTCCAGACAAGTTGCGAGTAATAGGCCTACGAGGGTATGAAGATGATGATGATGATGAGGCTTTGTTGACAAACCGAACTGCTTCACGCCGCTTAATCCAATAATTCCGTTGATGTTCAAGGGATGCTTTGATTAATGGGTGTTTATCGGTGGCAAGCCTTGCGAGAACCTTCTCATCATCTGCAATTGTTTGTGTGAGCCATTCTTCGCTGTTGATAAAACTAGGATTTATTGCCATGTTGTTTCAAATTTATGTAATGGGGATGAAGTATTGTGATTTGTTATTTATAGAGGATGCTTTAACAAGTTGCGAGTAATAATGGAGGTTAATTAGTTAATAAAGAATCTTTCATCATTTATAGCCACATTTATAATTTTTTTAAAACCCACAAATATATTCAAGAAAAGCACATACGTACATAACAAGAAACTAAAAATGCGCGGTTTCAACAACGTTAATTAGAATTAGAATAATAATAATAATTAATTAACATAATCGTTTTGTAATTCCCCTGCGATTGATATAAATATTGGTAATTCAATATGTCGATTATTAGGAGGCACTTGTTCCGCCTCCCATAGACGAGGCACAGTGTCAATATAGTGTCGATATGTTCTTAATAGATTAATGTCTCTATCGGTTGCAATCCATAAATATTGCGCTTGTAACCCATCATTTGTATAATAATTATTCCTCCCTGCATCACGATCCTCGTATCTTGCTTGGAATTTTCTCGCTTGACGATAAGAGTCTGCTTCTTCTCATGGCTTTCGAACTCAATAATTGCGTACCCAAGAAAACCAGCTTTACCCCAACCTGGATGGACCTTTTTGACGTTCGTATAACCGCATTGACGAAGCATATCTCTCATCCAAGTAAGACTTCTCGAAAAAGCATTGCCCTTGTCATCATATTTGATTGGAAGGTTGTGTATAATACATGTAATAGGATGGACATAGCGGGTATTTGATTGTAATTCAGCGTGTTTAGAAGACGACGACATGGTGATCGAAGTGTAATATTTTAATTAAATTATAGGCTATAATTAATTGAACTTTGAATTGGTGGATATGTTAAATTGATCACAATATAAGTGATATTTATAGAGAAATATGTATGCATGCATATAATAATGGGTGGATAGTAATAATCCTGGTCAAACATGCAATGGTTCATTATTTGAATTTTAAACATCGAAAAACGTACCCATCTTCTAGAGAAGTGAACGATAAAGAACAACGGGCACAAAGGAACCGTTATTTCATAATAGAAATATAATCACGGTTACAAAACCCGTTTCACAAAATAATAACAACGGGTACAACAATCCGTTGCTACTGAATATTTACCAACGGTTTTTAAAAGGCCGTGTTCTTAGGTTAGTATCGGTTATTTAACAACCGTTGATAAGAGCGTTTTAATAACGACGTTAAAGAAACCGTGACATATATTTAATAACGGTTTTGTAATCAACCGTGTTAAATCCTTTCTTACAACGGTTTTTTTTGTAAACCGTCATTATATTTAGCGCTCTTTAGGTTTCCGCCAATATTTGGAAAACGGTAATCTAAGTGTCGTTATTATATGCTCTAATCCGTTATGATATGCTCGTTATTTATGGCCAGAATTGGCGTAGTGTTGTTAAAGCGCAGAATTGGCATAGTGCGAAGTCATATGTCTTGACTTGATTGTTAATTAAGTCATACTCCTTCTCGTTCCTACGAATTGCGTCGTCTCATTGAGGCTTCAGAATAAAAGCAAGTATGTGGGGATTGGGGCTCACCATTATAATACTAATTTTCGCAACATTGAATAAAGATGAAAAGTGGACATAAAGAGAATGATAAAAATTCTATTGAAATTACAAATAACGAATATTTGGCATTTCGTAGGAATCAAATGGAGTAACACTTTTGACGAATCCATGTCAAACCCCTGTTGCTCGCATATTAAATATGAATATTCAAGTATTACTCTTTTAGTTCATCCATAAGAAACTAAGAAAGAATAAAATGTAAATTGTCGCTTCACAGAATGTATACGTCATTTTACCCACATATAAACATTAATCTAACGACATTCAATGCTTTAATTAAAAAAAAATCATTTATTAATTCTATTGCGAAAAGGACTAAATTTATAACTAGAAAACAAAAAGCTAATTACATGTTTTGCACAGAATTACCAAAGCAAAATCATTAATCAACATAAATAATATTTTTGTAAGAAAAATCTACATTTATTCGTTGGTAGGTTGAAGCTTGTTTTTCTTCCTTCCACTATAAAAGAATAAAATTAAGTCGTCAACGTATATTTATTAATTTGATATTGTTATATATTGTGATAAGTTATAATGGTGTAATATCTAAGCGGAAAATGTTCCACCAACATATGGAACACCAGATTGCGGGATCCACTTTTCACCATTGATGAACAATTTCCCTGGGGTGAAACCATCAGCTTGTGCCCCAGTCAAAGTCTTAATGCCGTTCCATTTAACCCTTTTTGCTAAATCAGCTCCAGGACCTTTGTTTTGGTACTCAGCGTAGAATAAAGTATCAAGGGCAAAGTTACCCATCCATGGAGTCCAACCTTCAGGAGCTATCACGTCAGTGATCATTGAATTCATGACAATTGTTCTAGAATACTCTTTCCATGGACGACCTAGGTAGGATGGATTTGTAATCTTAACGGGCATGTAATCAGGTGTACCCGAGATTGTGCAACCTTGTAGCACGAACACGCCGGGCCCATTCTGCTCAGTCCTACCTTGGGCTGTTACCATATTTCTTTGGTTGTCCAGAGGCTTACGTACGAGCATTGTGCATTTTTGGAACACAGCCTGCGCATCTCCAAATATATAATCAATTGTTCCAGTAACCGTGCAATCGCGATAGAACTGGCGACCCCTAACTGCGTACAATGTGTCTTGGTAGCCACTAAAGTGGCAATTGTAGAAGATTGCAAAATCACTCACTACACGCATTGCTACAGCTTGGTGTCCAGTTGCTCCTGCTGTGTTTTCAAACCCTATGTCTCTAGCCATGAACCCATCTCCTATCGCAGCTGCAAATTTACCATTATCCATGCATGTAAATTTTTTGAATTTTAAATTACTATGGCAACAAACAAAACAAAGTGTGATTTCCGTGTTATGAATTATTCTAAAATTAAAATTTAATTTTTTCTTTCATTTTACTTTAACTTTTACCTAATTTATGATGAAATGGAAGAAATTAAAGGTCTAGTTTTGTTGAATATGTTTCATTATATTTATAAGGTTTTTGATGTAACTTAGTGAATACACACATTAATGAAGGATAATCACACATACCAACTGTGGCTGTCTTGAAGGTTTGCACACCAGCGGCAAAGTTCTTGTTTCCAGTAATGATAGTCTTAGTAGGACCATCACCAACAAGGATGACATTCATCATCTTCTTCTCAATGGTTACGTACTCCCTATAAATTCCAGCCTTAATGTGAATAATAAAGGGGTCCACATTCTTAGGTGGGATAGCCAATATAGCATCAGCAATTGTCTTATATTGACCAGAACCATCTTGTGCAACAATAGCATTTGGCTTGATCTGACCAAGTGGGATATCCATGACACGACGCCTTGGGTCGTTAGCCCACGGTGGGAGCTCTCCAGCGAGCCATGGCTTATTAGCTAATAGACGACGCTGGGGCAGTGTGTTGCTTGTTATATTACCAATATCTAGGCCAGGAATGTTTAGGTATGAGAGGATAGACTTCACCTCACCTATAATTGTAAGTGCATTACTGGTCAACTCCCTAGACACGTTGAATAGTTGTCGCATTTTTTGACCTGCATCAGTAGTCGAGTTCTCGAATGCGTCGAAGCAAACCTCTTGGTATGTGACAGCTCCGCCGGTCCAAACTTTAAGATCCTCTAGGAAGTCGTCCAAGTTATCCATGGAGAACGCCCCAACTGACTCAACGGTCCTCTCTAGATCGTTAACAGCATACTCGATCACTTCTTTGCATATCTCCAAACCTTCTGCAGCACGGGGATCTTCTTTTGCAGCCTTAATGGTACCTATTAAAAATATCAATCCAGCTTTTATGATTAATAACATCGAATACTAACTATATATGGTTTTAATAAATGCGAAAACGTTAATATAATGACAAAATGAAATTTATAGATCCACACAGATTTACAAATTTATTTTCTTTTATCATGACAACAAATTAGAAGCACTATATCTTATTATTTAATATTTTTATTGATAAGCTAGTAAATCCGATAAAAGTTAATCTCTATAAACTTTGCATGATAAAGAATAGTCTCATGTGGAAGGTTGGGAATTAAAATACCCAGTAATGCTTTTTGTATAACATTATTCATAGGAGTTACTTATTATTTTATTTTAACGAGTTTAATTACACGTGAATTTTGTTCCGTTTAATTTGTATAAATTTGTATTCAATCATGCTAGATGTCTTCTGCAAAGATTGTAAGATTTATTATCAGCAAAATTAAACGCTAAGATAATTGACCTGATTTTTCTAAGGCTTTAGTAATTTCTTCCTTTGCCACCTTAAAAGCTGTTTTGACTAACTCCCTTGGATCAGAAGTGTTTCCTGCGGAAGAGCCTAGAGTGCTTTCACAAGCCTCCCTATAGCGAGTGGGCTGACATATGCTTTGAACCGCTTTGGTAGAGGAAGCGATCTGATTACCTCCACCACCTTTGTCCTTAGAACTGTCTGAGTGACCTAACTTGGTTACACCAACAGTGACAGCAACCACACATGCCACTACACATATTAATGATACACCTACAACAACAATGTTCTTGCCCATATTTTGTTGTATTTATTAGAGTAATTGATTATTGTGAATCAAAATATATTTTTAATATAACTTTTACAAAAAAGAGGTTGGGACATAGGCTTCTTGACTTTATTATGATTATTAGATTAGTATTATTAAGTTACCCTAAAATGCTTAATTATTGTTGCTTGGTAAATTCGTGGGGAGAAATGCTTTTATATCAAATTTTACATAGGCGAGATGAATGTAAAACAAAGGTCTAACCTCATTTAGCGTAAAGTATATGTCTAAATTTACAAAATTTCTATTTTAAGTTTGTTTTAAGTCTTATTTATTCTGAAATAATCCTATTCTTAGCCTTTTTTTTGTTGACAATGTCTTAAGTTAGAAGAGAGAGAGAAGGTGACTATAGAATTATTATGTATTGGCTTTTAATGACTTGCCAACTATGAATGGAGCGGAAAATATTCTTCTAAAATAGTTCTCTTAAAACATAACTGTTTTATCTCTCCAAGATTGTTTAAAAAAAGTCGAATAACATACTATCATAAATAACATTATTAATCAGTGGATACACAATGTTTGTATGAGCTAGAATCCGCTGTTACTTAGCATGTTATGTCTGATACATTGTATGGGTTGGATTTTCAATTTTAATGAAACTTACATTTTCCCAAAAAAAAAAAATATAAATAACATTATTATATGAATATAAAATTATAAAGACATAAATAAGTTAAATAAAAATAAGGGTTTTTTGATAATTGCTACCATAAGTAATTCAGATTTTACCAACTGCTACCAAAGTAAAATTTCTTTAAAAACTGCTACCAATATTGTTGGTTCGGTTTAAAACTAACTACCAAATGAGCACGAACCTCCTATTTGTGCATGTAAAGACTGTAATACCATTATTACACTCGCTCCCTCCTATCATCCCATTACCCAAAATTATTCCTCCTTTTAACCTACCTAATTTATTTACTTCACTTATCACTCATTATTCAACCTAATCCAAATCGTTTAACTTCTCATTTTGAATCCCAATTAAATTGGGGATTTTGCAAATCAACTAAATCGTCTAAATTTCTTACTCAAATCAGCCAAATCCAAACTCATTGTGTTCCAATCCGATGTACGCTGGGAAATTCATCCCCAAATTTCTCCTATTTGTTTTGCAGTTAGTCGTTTTTAATTGTAATGTTTGTTGGATTCACCTTGTTTATTGATTAATTTCATTGTTTAATTCTTCCCCACCTGACATTGCTATAAACCCAGAAAACGTAATAAATGAAGAACCCTAATTTCAAAATATACTATGGGTATATCAAATAGAAAAAGTAAAAAGATGAAATAGAAAAATTACGTGAAATTTATGATGAAAAAGATGAGATATGAAATAGGAATCAGATTAAAAGAATAAAGAGAGAGTGGGTGAGAATGAGAAATAAAATTGAAAATTTATGAGAGGTGTGATTAATGAAGGAATGAATGAATTAGAAACATGTAAGGGAGAGGGTAAGGACATTAAAGGAAGAAAAAATAAAACTTAAGATGAGAATTTGAAATAGATAGCTGAGATCATCTCTATTTGCTTCCTAACCTCATTTGGTAGTTAGTTTTAAACCGAACCAACAATATTGGAAGCTGTTTTAAAATTTTTTTACTTTGGTAGCAAATTGGTAAAATCTGAATTACTTGTGGTAGCAGTTATCAAAAAACCCTAAAAATAACAAAAATAATATAAAAGAGACTAGAGTAGACAAATTTAGTTAAGCGGAATCACGTTAAGTTCTTTCGCCTAAGAGAGATAATGCCTCTCCACTGCACTGGTTATAAAATAGTGTGTTCCTCACCCAAGATACAATTACTCGTTGGAGTCTTTCGGTAGCAGTAAGAAGAATCCCAGAACTAACGATCGCCTCATGCTCAATACTTCTTTTAGCAACAAAATTCATTTACTAAAACAATACTTTAGTAGAATACTGTGAGTAGCATAAGGCTTTTATTTGATATCGAACTTTCGTTTAACGTTTAAGAGACTTTGTGTAAATAATAAAAAATTGACTATGAAATACAGATAACAACATCTAACACGCCATAGTATATGTAGCCAATTACCTAAAGCCACCCTCAAATTTTCATTCAGCCAATGGAATGAACACCAATACTAGCAAAATTAGTTAATGGTAGCCGCTTAGAAAATAAAGTAATGACTTCGGAATGGACAACAACTTTATTTGCAGACTCTTAACTCTTGTTTTGATAAATTTACCGCTTTTTATTTGAGGGTGAGTCAATGTAGGCTTATTCTATAACTGATTGTACGTTGTGTTGCTGAACCTGATTATGTGCGTAATACGTAAAGAAATCGAATGCAAGCAATAAAAGACACAAGATTTGGTGATACGTAAACCCTAAAAGGGAATTGACCGCGGGGGGAGACGGAATCTCACCAAAGATTTGACTAGCAATTAATTAGGTCACGAGTACAATTAGGCTAAACGGCTAATTGCAAGTTTGTGATTCGGAGCTTTGAGTATTATCTGTTGAATGAATCCTTCTTCACGTGTTCCTTTGCTTTTATAGTACTCAACCCTATTAGGGTTTCCTAACTTGCTTCTTAAGACACAAATCGTGGGCCGCTGGACCCATCTTTCCTATTTCAGCTCTTCTTCTGCTCTGCTACCCGTGACCCGTTCACCGATTATTTTGGCCCTAGCCAACTTCCGCTGTCCTGGCCTAATGTGAGATTTTAGGCCCAAATAGTTTACGCCCAATTTCTTGCGAAATACACTTCCGAGCTGTTGAGGGGAAATTGCTTGATTTGATTCTTCGTATCTTTCCATACAATTTGTCCCCAACTAACTCCGTAATATTACTCACATTAACTCCCTAATTTAACCTTCTGTCGTCCCTCCCTCTCTCTTTATTTCATTTCAAAATTTCCAAAAACGCTCTCAAAATCCCTTCCCCTTCCTTTATCTTCACCCTGCTTCCACTCCGGCCGTCCCCATTTTCGCAGGTAAAACTTCCTTATAACACTTTCCACTTTTATCGCTTCTTTATTCCTGAAAATGATATGCAGAAACTCCCTTCACTCCCTATTTTCCTCTTCTTCGCCAATCAATCTTGAACCCAATGAGGACTTCCCCTCGCAAGGGATCTTGAAACATCCTCACAATTGCGATTCTATTCTTACCACCACCGATATCCCATTAATAAAAAATCTCCTTGGTCTTGGCGACGAGGTGGATATTCATATCCCCTCGCCGGGACACAAGGCCGACGCTCTTTGTAGTGGTTGGATTTGTTTCTACCTCTACCCCTTTACCATTGGTTTAAGATTCCCTTTTCCTCCAATGATCCAAGAATTCATCTTCACAAACCGCTTTGCCGTTGCCCAATTGAACCCTTATGCCTGGATGATCCTGCTTTCCTCTCTTTCCCTAAATCAGCCACTTGGGGAAGAGATAGGTCTTAACGACCTGGCTCATTGGTTCCAGTGCCGCACCCTGGGCAACGGTTAATACATATTCAGGCTAAGGAACGGCTATGATAATTTCTTAAGCATTCCCTCATGATCAAAAAACGAGGACTAGTTCCAGAAGTTTTTGTTGGAGCGAGTGTCCTCCACAGTTAGTGCGATAACATTATTGCACATACACTTGTACGGACAAGTGGGAGATTGTTGGGGCTGGTGTCCTCTACAGTTAGTGCAATAATTTTATTGAAACTCTCAGAGGAACACAAGGGCATACTTTTGTATTATTATCAGTTGATCCACGTTTATCAATAACGGTTGGCTTGCTAGATAAGTTTGACGTTATTGTCATACAGATGGCGGTGA
>JAGPOY010002496.1:5905-20631 GCA_018983105.1 Silene uniflora | reverse complement strand
AGGAGAGTAAAAAAGAAGTGAGAAATGATACCAGTAGCAAAAGTACGAGGCAAAGGTGAGATTCCGAGCCTAGAGGCGGCTGTTGAAGCAAACACTCGAAGCGCCATTGTTAAATCCCTGGGAGGCTGCCAGGGGTTTTAGAGGCGTACGTGTTTTAAGGAAACGCAACAACTAGAGACTAGAGAGGGAGTCCCCCAGGGATTTATCAATTGTCTCATGTTCGAGCCTTGAAAATGTAGTCGGATTAAACCGGATGCTCAACACCAAAAATGAAAGAAAATGCCCGTCTTTCAACAAATTTTTACAACAATTTTATAATGAAAATCAAATTTAAGTCGGTTTACAATAATTTACTATGAAATATTTAATACAAGTAGTACTATAGATATGCAGTGTGATTTATTTAGATGGTTATATACCGCACTTCAAATCATTTTTTTAAAGCTTGATCGGTTCATCTTTTAGAAAATCTAAGGTTTTTAATAAAGCTAACTATTTATCAGTTGATCTAAGTATTAGCGATTCGGATGAAATACTTGTGAACAACAGAACAAGGTTGGTGAATGCGTAGAGTTAAGGAAACAAAAGGTGTCCGTTTAGGATGATCAGTCGATTCAGTGAAGTAGGTAAGCAAGCACTTGTAGTTGGTAAAGCTACCCCATCCCAATTTCAAGGCCTAGCAATTAGCTAAACTTTCACTTAACAAAAAATTAATAAAATAAAAAGATATGTTAGATTAATTAAAATGTTGGAACTTGATTTTCAGATATATTTTACATACATCATTGTTCAAACTTTTCGCATTTCCTCACTTGCAATTTGCAAAAACAAATGGATGCAGCTATATAATAAGTACCGCGGAGTACTAGCTATTTACCAAAGATTACAAGGAACGCGCTATCAATCATACAAACTCCATGTGAAACCCAGAACAAAATTCAGTCAAATAATCTAATGCTTGCAATTGTTAGCGACCAGCTGAACATATTCCTGCACGCTGAAGCCAAAAAAAAAAGCCGAGTCATAAATTCCGATCAATTTGTTGTTCCGATTAGTTGTTCCTCCATAGAGAACTACTGTTGTCACCATTTTTTGCACGACAAGGTCTTACAATAATTGCACAATTCCAATACCGTTAATAATCACGGAACAATAAAGCCCTGGTTCCAAATGAGGGGTTGACAAACATGAACATGAAAAAGATGCACGAATGTGGCGAGTAACCCTTTTAACTTTATCTAATTGTGAGATCAAACACCTTAAGTTTTAATTCTCGAGTAATCAAGCTTCTTAAATTTGACACAAACTGATATCCAAAGTAACTACAGCTTTTCTAGAGGTGAACCAACTTTTCCATCAATTAAACTCACATTAACTGATAATTACTGGATACATGAAAGTTTTCAAATAATATGTGGACTATCTCATTTGATTCTTGGCGATAAAATTACAAATGGCGACCAACTTAAGATTTTACCTGGGAGGGATACGAGATGGAAAATCACTTCTGTTTGGCAGCCATAGTTCTTTGAACAGTGGAAACTCCATCGACAAACTTGGTACGGAATAAGACATTTGCGTTGTTGAACATCCCTTCTTTCAGAGAAACCACAATGAACTAACACCAGACAAGAGTTCAGATTCAGAACTCCGAAAAATTGAGTCTTGTCAAATATTATCCAAAAACAGACAAGAAACCCATTGTCCAAAAATGCAGCTTATGAGGTATAGAAATTGGTCAATCTTGGATATACCAGCTTATGCCCTAATATTGGTTGAATCTTATTGTGAAGCCCAAATTCAATGTTAAAAGTTAAAACTACAACCCAGGGAAAGTAGAACTTTTACTGTAACATCCGTGTTTCGTCAGAGTGGTATTCATCAGCAAGAAAGAAAATTTTTCTATGCATAAAAGGTAAATTCTAAATATTAAGTTTCACACAGGAGTACAAGACTGTAATATGAAACTACCGGGAGAGATTAGGGGCGATATTTGCAGTAATAGTTTTCCTGACATACTTCTCATGCAGTTAAGGAAACTAGATGATAATCACATTATAGAGCTAGCTCTTGTGGAAAAAGAAGGTGAATAATAAGTAAATTCAAATAACCTGTGACTGTGGGAAGTGAGTTTTGATCATCCTTCCAATATTTTGAGTGTGGCTCAAATCAAGAGCTGCATCAACCTAACATACATAAACAATAATGACCATCACATACAAAATGGAAATAAGTTAAACTGAAAGGCCAATGGTCAACACAGCTATCCGGTTGCAATATTCCAAAATTTCGAGCATCTATCAAGTCATTATTTCCATTTTTGCTATTTAACCAAGTCATATGGATCTCACCAAGATCATTCAAGATTAGCATCGCTTGCTTACCTCATCGAGTATGTAAAGTGGAGCAGGCTTGAAGAGAAGTAGTGCTAATATCAAAGACAAAGCAAGCAAAGATCGTTGGCCTCCACTAAGTTCTGACAATGACTGCTTCCAAACTCCTCCAAATGCAACACGAACCTCAAGCCCGTCTAAAAAGGTGCCACCCTCTGGAGGTTCCAACTTTGCTGTTGTTCCTGGCAATAATGTGGAGAAAATGGACCCAAAGTCGCTGAAATTATAAACAAAATATTAGTCGTGCTTCTGAAACGATAATTCAATTGGTTCTTCACAAAAATATATATAGGACTCACGAGTTCACTTTCACCCATGTGATCTTTAATGTCTCTTTCTTCTTTTCGTCAAGCTCATCAATAACCTTCTTGATCTTTGCCTTATCATTCTGTGGGAAGAAAAATAGGCGAGTATGATACTATACTATAAGCCACAAAAAAAAAAAAAAAAANAAACAGTAAAACAGGAGGGCCAACCTCAACTATGTTCTTTTTGGATAATAGATCATTGTACTCATCTTCTGCCTTCTCATACATTGCCATCACCTTTTTGTTAACTCTTTTCTCTAAGCTAGGGACGGAAAGGGGAAAAAAAGGTGTCAGTGCAGAAGAAAATGAATGATGACGTTAACCATAAATATCCAAACAAAAACACAACGGAAAAAAAGAGAAAAATGCTTGCTTGCTGTATAGGTACTCATCTCCCAGAAAACTTGATAAACAAATTATATTCATACTGGAGCTTACCTTGATTGTTCAGTCTGTAGTATCTCGAGTTCATTCCTTGCTCTGTGTGGATCCCGAGATGAAAAGTCGTAGTCACTTCCAGTTCTTCCAAATAACTGCTTCTCGGATGCTATCCAGGCATGTTTCTCTATTAATCTGTCAACCTTCAAAGAGCAATCTTTTCGTTCCTCCTCCATCCTTCTCACCTAAGCGACCAGAGATATTTAAGCGCAAAGCCTTGTTAAGCTTCAGAGCATTAAAAGATACTACCGTAGAATTGTGTTCAAAGATGGACCAAAGTGAAAAAGATTGCAAAAGAATCGACTAGGTCTTCCTGTGGCAAAACTAGGTGAGTGAAACAGTCCCATTGTGAAAGCTGGTTAGTTGCTAAGGTTTTGGAGCTTATAACCTGAAACCCTAAAGCTCATCCTATATCACCATGGACCTGTCTCTCCCAAGATATCATTCAAATGATCTACGTATGGATGTCAGATGTGCACAATCTTACCCCTATGTTAAAAATATAGAGACTGTTTCTGGGTACGGAGTAGGATAATCATTGAAAACAACACGGTACACATCATATAAAAGGAAATGAACTATTCATCAATTAAAGAAAGAGAGTAGTTGAAATGCACAATACCTCATTTTCCATCTTCTTCCTTTCTAGGTTTGCTTCACTAATTTTGCTTTGGAGTTTTTGCTGTTCTGTCAATAAGTGACTGATTTGTGAGTCACATTCTTTCATCTTTAAACGTGCTGAGTTAAGATCAGACTGAGATTGGTCATGATTTTCCTTCATGGAGGCCACCTGTGACAAAAAAAAGTTGAGATTGTGAAAAAATAAATGCAGCAACTTCAACTGAAATTGGGAGAACTTAATAGTGAAATGACCTTGGCTTTCTGCTCATCAACTTCAGATACCCAACTTTGGATTTGAGCCTGAAGAGAATCAAGTTGGCTTTCCAAGGAAGCGCGCTCTTCAGCTACGGCTTCCACTTCCATTATAAGCTTTTCTCTCTGGTTCTCATGCTCCTATCATATTTCATGTCTGTCTTAGATGATAGTAGGGAAGAAACAAAATTTAAAAGGGGCAACATAACCTAAAAAATAAACATGAAGTATAAAGTAACATGTACTCCGATAACCTAATGTGAGAAAGCAATAAAATCCAAGAAACTATGAGGGCGTGAAACATTATTAGACAACAATAGTCCATAAAATGCCTTACAACGCTCCCAGCTATTCAGACACGCCCATGAAGCTCACATTGAACATTTAGTTGCGGCTTTCTAAATATAGAGTCAATATAACATACCTTGAGATCCTTTGATATTGACTTCATTTGAGCCTTTAAACCCTTGATTCTTTTGTCTAATTCTTTGAGCCTGGCCTCCCTACTGCTATCGTATTCTTTAATCGACTTCTCAAGAGAAGTTACATTCTTAACACAATTCCGATAAACTTCTTCTTTCTTCTGCAGACAAGACTTTGCATCTGAAAGATTTTGCTCAATTTTCTTTAACAATTCTCCAAGCTGAATGAAGCAACAAAGTGGTTCTAGTTTAGGAACTCTGGCTCTTGACATCTCATATAAGCATGAGAAGCAAAGGGATGTTTATTGCAGATAATAATTTCTACCTTGTGATGTTCATTTTGTTCAGCACGGCCTTTGAATAATTCAAGCTCATATTCCTTCAGTTTGAGCTGGTTGTTCAGTTCAGTGAACTTCTTTTGAAGGGGAAGCAACTGATTAATCTGCATGGATGTTCAAGACTAAAGTCAAATGACATTGATAGCTGTGATGCTCGGACTCGGATACGAGGATCCGACACGGACACGGATCCGAGGATCCGATCCTTGAAATCTCAAAAACAAGGACTCGGATACGAGGATCCTAATTTGAATTTGGACTCGGCAAATGTTTTATTTTTCTGAAAATATATTGCTTATTAGTTGAAAAATTAAAGAAAACAAAGGAAAAATAGTTTCTTCATGTTTAATATGAATGAAGACTTTATTAGAGCATTAAATTAATGTCAAGATCTCTCCTGGTATAGGGTGCTTGTACAAAACAGGGGGTAAGAACAAAACACTCTCAGACCGAAGGATCCGATTTCTCATAGAAGGATCGGACAAGGGATCCATGTCCGGATCCGAGTCCGGATCCGTGTCCGGAGGATCCTTCGGGGTAAGTGAAGAGTCCGAGCATCACAGATTGATAGAATGTTGTGGACGACGCGCATAGGAAATGACTTCCAAGGTAAACATAGAATGCAAGATACAGAGTATAAACACCAATCACCAGCAATATATTTAGCTTATTTTAGCATGATAAATGACCATTTATCTAGCTTCGGTAACTATATAAATATCTTTGTTAGCTTCCTGACATTTATAATATCCCAAAGCTCAGGACCTACCGAATTTAGCTGAAGGAATTTCCCCTTTCCACCTATCAGAACATTAACTCTAAGAAGAGAATTTCTCATATTTTTCATTCGGAAAATGCTAGTCACCGCTATAATTAAATCTAATCCCCCTTTTGAGCGCAAGAAACCCTGCTTTATGAGTTATCAGCAAATTATAATTAATTTTGTCCAATATTTCTTACTCTTCTGTCACTGCAACAAAACATGGTACAAATTGCCACAAATTGTATAATGTCAAAGCAGCCATTCAAGTAATTCGACCCATCTAATCACTAATCACATCTCTAGCTTTTCAATGACCTACCCCAGAAAAATAAACAAAAAAGGACGAAATTACTATGGAGCATAGCATACTCGGATAGATAATTGTAGACTAACCTCAGCTTCTATTTTAGATAATCTTTTCTGGTGAACATTAAGGTCTGACTCAGTCTCTGCCAAAACACAAAGACGACCAAGCAACTCACCACCACCCCTGAAACATGAACATAAAGTCAGGTGAAAGCTATGTAGCGTAGCTGTAATTTACCAGAACAATAAGCGAACAAGAAAAGCAAAAAGACTCCGCCAGAGGAATCTAGTTTTCAGTAACAGAATTGATCCACAAAAAATAATTAAACTAAAAAAACACAGAATCCAGACTATCATATAAACAGCGCTGAAGGTATTCACTATAATATACTATAATCGAAAATGGTGTGGTATATAACATTATAACCAAAAAAAAAGGATTTGAGTCATATTTCAATGAATAGCCAATCCCAAATCATTTTGGTTAAGACATTGTTGTTGTCGCTGTTGTTTAAGTAAGCCTTTGCCGTCACCAGAAATTTTACATAACTTCTAAAATTTTTCAAGTGTCAGGGATTGTCTTGCCTTTTCTCTTCAGTAAGTCAAATCTAAGACGGGCCTATAATATGTTGGCATAAGACCATTAGTGCAGCAGAAGTGTAGTGGTAAAATGGTTGCAACTCATACAACATGGTTTCCCATCATCATCATCATCATCATCATCATCATACACGATGAAATGGCCCCTACCGTTTTGAAAATGATAAGCAGTAGCTAGCTAAAATGGTTATTGTTGGCATGAGAACCGTTGCAATAAATATATGCGGGTCACTTCAATTTCTACGTAAAGTGGTCTACTGGTCTTACAATAAGTTATTTTAAGACCAGCTCATACAACTACTTGTGATTTATTATACAGCCCTAATCAGATATTGAACTACTGTTACACAGAAAAATGTTGTTAATCAATGCAAAGCTAGTAACATTGCAAAAATGACGAAATTGCATGCAAAGTAAAAATTTTTAAGGCTTTATGGAAATTTAGCAGCGAGTTACAAATTGAGTTGGCTAGCTCAAATTAGAACTTCAAAAGACATGTAATATCGCTGACTATGTTACCTGCGACTGCCACCAGTCAAGAGGCCGCTTGGCTGAAATATGTCACCTTCAAGAGTAACACATGGCTCCCTGATGTCGATATTGCCTTCTTTGTTGAAAGCAACCTGTGAAAATCATTTCAAAAGGAAATCTGATATTAATCAGCAAAACATTAAGTAGTACGTTAGATAAACAAGAAGTTCAAAAGGAAATGGCCAAGTATAACTTTTCATAGACCAGTTACAAATTACTCCGTACAATTTTGCCACACTTTTCTGTCTGTTACCTAGTCTCCTCTTAGTAGCAATTACGAAAGGTAAAAAGAATGTCAAACCAACAAAATTATTATGTATCTAAACCATAGACAAACTCACCTTTACTGCAGCTTCCCTAGTCTTGCACACAAAGGTTGATCCAAAAACATACTCCATGGCACTCTGTAACCAGCATTGTCAAGTCTGAATTAATGCTTCCAAAAGCAGACACATAATTAGACCTGTCAAACGAGTCAGGCGGGTCGGGTCCTAGGTCGGGTTAGGTTCAGAGTACGGGTCAAAAAAAGTTCCTAACGTCTTTTACTCCGTATTTTACAATTTTTAAGCCGCCAAAAACATATTTTTTAAAATTAAATCAATTTTTGTATTAATATTATAATATAATTATATTCATTCCTTTCTCGTAAATTCGTAATCATGTTAAAGCATTCATAAAAATTAAATTATTTTTATAAGTTTTTATTATTAATGATCTAAAAGTTCTATAAAATTGATTTTTCAATTTAAAATATCAAAGAATTTTTTTTTAGCTATTATTTCAAATATTGTATATAAATATTAATATTTTAATAATATTCTTTATTTATCTCTGACCCAACGGGTCAAACGAATCGAGTCGGGATTCGCCCCTAAAATAACGGGTCATTTCGGGCTCGGGTCGCAGGTTAAGATTTACGGGACTTTAACCCTGAAAAACAGGTGGGATTTATAGGTCGGGTCAAGTTTTGACAGTCTACTCATACATGTGTATACCTGGCAAACGGGTATGATCGGGTCTGCTCAGGTCGTTTCGGGTTTAACAGAATTCGGGGCGGGCTGGATCGAGTCGGGTCGGACCAATTCGGGAACATAACAAAACTATGGAAAAGAGAACAAGGCTGAACAGCAATAGCTTCTCATAGCATTCCCATTTCTCAAGGAACACAGCCCATGTAAATGTAAGTATTGGTTATTGGATTCGCTCAACCCCCAGCAAATCGCTAATAGGTTTGAACGTAGTCTATCATCATGGCATTTGCTTAAAATTGTACTCCTTACTGGACTTAAATAAGAGCATATCGTAAATCAGAATTATCAGATGTTGTGTATTTATATCGACAATTACGTGCTAAATGCGAACACGGTGCATAGACTTTATAAACAGCCAAGTGCCAAATTCGCACCATGAGATCACGACATGCAACTTTGGCACAATCTATTATCACATCATTAAATATACAGCTATCCAGGCAGCATAAAAGAGTACCTTCAAATCATCATCATATTCCACTAAAGACAGTGCCAGTTTGGCATTGTCTTTTCCAACCTACAAACCCAGAAGCGTAGGGACTATTAATATGACATATTGTTGCAAATGGCCATGTTGAAACAAGAAACATAAAGTAAACTGACCAAATTGGTTGCGGCTTGCTGTTTATTAGGTGGTATAACATGAGCTTGAATTTTATTTAGAGGAATAATGGTGACTCTTCTACGAAGATCGCCATTTTTCAGAAGTTCTTTGCCAGTAGTTTCCGTGTCAACAACGACATTGAACAACCTACCACCAGCTACCACCTACCAACCGACATGGTAATTAGAGAGAGACACAGAAATATACAGGGGTAGTAGGAATTCTTGGGCTCATTGTAAAAATTATCTTCGAAGGCGAATAAACAAGACAAGAATACATAATATACCTCCAGAGCTGTCATTGTAGTTCCATCTTTTATTTTGATGAGTTTTGCAATTACGCCTTTAACTTTTGACCTGTCGAAATTCCTACTAGGATCACGGTACGTGAACTCAATATTTGCCAACTGCGCATTAAGTCCCCTTATTTTATCTTTTAGTCTCTGCACCTCGTTTAATTCAGCCTCACGCTCCTGCCAAATGAAAGGATATGAAGTACGTGTCAGAATAGTTCGTAATATGTGCAGACTGACTCACATATGAATGTCCCGGATTGAAAGACAAGAAGTTCATTGATTTATAACCCAAAGAGTTGCTTCACCCTTTGCCAATTGGTTTGGGATGAAACCTCCTTTAAGCTTACAAAGTGGGACTCAGAGACCGTTCTATGTGGAATTTGGCTTTACATAAAGACCTTATGTAGAGAATCAATGCGTTGATTTTGGTCTTCTTTATAGGGAAGGGACTCCAATGCTTTTAGAACATCTTCAACTTCTCTTTTCCTAGTAATCAATTCCTTCTCTACAGCAGTAGCCTCATCACGCTTTGACAGGAACTGAGCATTTTTCTCTTTCAGCTCTTTCTCATCATGGCTTATTTGTGTTTTGAGCTGCTTAAGCTCTATTTCAGCATTCCCTACTGCTGCTTTTGCATCAACTAACTGATCCTCCATGCACTTCTCTTCATTCTGACTGCTTTTGCCAGCCAACACACCCTACTCAAGATCATTGAGCATAATAGTATCAATTTATTACACCAAGGGATTGTCAAAAAAAAAAAAAAATATTACACAAGGAACTTCAAAGAGTTCCAGCTAATTGATTCCAATGCAATGTCACACCTGGTACTGTTTTTCCGAGTCATCCAAATCCTTAGAGAGTTCCTGAGCTCTTTTTGTAAGATCAGCTGCACCGTCTTCAGCCATTTTGACAGCAGCAGCTCTTTCTTCCACTGACTGCTTCAGTTCTTCAAGGTTTTTCGTGATCTTGTATTATTGCAAAGCTATTGTATTAATAAGGTCGCTAAGGAACCATCAACTAACCCAGAAAAATTTGTGTATAGAAATCCATCGGAAATTAATGTCATTATTATACAAGCTAAGCATATCACATTTTCCGACAGCAAATTGGGCAAAACGCACAATTTTTTTTCCAGTTATAGACATAAATGAACTTACCTTATCAGCATTCTTTCTTTCAGTTGAGATAGTATCCTCTTTATTTTTGAGAATTGATGTCTCTTTCACGAGATCGTGAGCTAAAGCATCTACATTTTGTTGCAAAATTTTAATTTCACCACCCATACTTGCCTCTTTTGCAGCAGTCAACTCAGATACTTTGACGTCCATTACTTGCAACTCAGACTTGATACTATTTACATCAGTGTCAACCTCAATAATTTTAACCTTTACTTGCTCCACTTCATGAACTGCACTATCCTTGATTCTCTCAGCATGCACATACTCGAAAGCAATGCAGAACCTTTTAAGCTTATCTAACTCAGCATTTCCATTAGCCCATTGCTTGTACTGCATTCTTTCCTTCCTCAGTTTCTCAAGAGCAGGTAAGATTTCATGGTTAAGAAGCTTATCAATTTCATCAACTTTGCTTTGCTTTTTCTCGAGTGTCTTCAGAGCAGCCTCTTTCTTTGTCTCGTACATCCTAGTCCCAGCAGCCTCTTCAAGCATAGACAATATTTCAGGAGGCTTCATGTTCAAAACTTTTGTGATGCGCCCTTGCATAATAAGAAAATGTGGATTGTTCACATTGAGTTGAACCGAGTGGAAGAGATTTTGAACCCTGCTAGGCTGAGCAAGGTGCCCATTAATGATATACTTGTTCCTGCCCCCGACCACAATCTGCAAAAGATGACACATAAATTGGGCAAAACTCTATATTTTGATTGTGATACGTCTTGGTTATTTCTTATATTTTCCCCTTACTCCCTATTTCCGTATCATCTCCAAACATTTTCTCGCAAGAATGAAAAAAAGAAAAAACAGCTTGGTATTCACTTCACTCAAAAGTTGAATGACTTGAATCCTATTCTCGGAAGGCGGGTGCAACACCCAGAGCACAATCTCAATCATCTACTTAATTTTTTCTTATAATCATTCCAAAAATATACATTCTCAAACATATCCATCACTCAAACTATACAATGGTAACCCCAATTTGGACATGCTACACAAGGCGCATGAGGCACACCCAAGGCGCAACTAGTGAGGCGAACCTGAGGCGCATTAGTGTTCAATTCCATGTTTTTTTTTCCAAATTCTTTTTTTTTACCCTCGTTTTCTCCCCCTTATCCTTAATTTTTCACTTTTAAAGTACATGTTTGCCCTCTTTAAAACAAAAAAGGTATTACTTCTCCACAAAATTTAATTGTAAAATATGGATGCTCTTCTGAAAAATCAGTTCGCCTCGTGTGCAAAAGGCGCCTGCCTTGCGCCGCATCCCCTTGGGACCCCATCGCCTCAGTGCGCCTTGCGCCTTCTAAAATAAGCGATGAACACAATCACACAAAAAATCCCAGAAACATAAAAATCGCAAGCAAATATCAGTTAGCTCAGTCCGTAAGGTTTCTAACTAATCTAACTTGAATATTTAAAAAAAGGCCGAATTTCCTTAAAAGGCGAATATCAACTAACTCAATTGGTAAGGTATCGTAACAAACCTGACGAGTGACAGTAATCTCAGTACAATCCTCATACCCAAGGGGACTCCTACTTCGGTCGGAATTGTCGAAAACAATGGACACAGTAGCCTTTGTAATGCCAGCTTGACCTTGCTTGTAGACCAATTCCTGGAGATTAGAAGCGCGAACTTGCTGCAAATTAGTAATGCCAAGAACAAAGCATATGGAGTCTAGAATGTTGGACTTGCCGGATCCATTTAACCCAGTAATTGCGTTGAAAAGGGGGTCAAAACCCGAGACTACGGTCCGGGTTGCGTAGGACTTGAACCCCTCCAAGCAGACCTCTTTGATGTGCATTTTGGAAGAAAAATTAGGGGGGTTTTGAGCTGGAAACCCTAGGAATTGGGGAAATGGAAGGAAATTGAGAGAGCAAGAAATCGAGAAGATATAAATTGTTAAAAATGGAAAAATTGGGAAAGTGATTGATTATGGAGGAGAGTTGGCCGGTCGGGGATGTTTGAAGAGATGAGAGAGAAATCAACGGAGGTTTAATGGCGGGAAAATGGCTTCCTGGACACTTCAAAATTACCGTATGTTTGGGACTGGGACTGGATTACAAAAATTCCGGACCGGGGCCGGACTGGAAAAATTCCGATCCAAGAGTTACATGCCCACTTTTAAAAATTATTCTGGGCAAAAAATCTGGTCCATTGGACCCAATCGAACCAGTTAGACCGGATTAAAATATAAAAGGAAAAATATCAAACAATAATAATTCCAATCCTTCCCTTTCAAACCGGTCCAGATCGGGAAAAATTGATCACTGATTGGAAACCAAAATCTTAAAAAATGTTGGACCGGAGACCGGACCTGGTTCTGGTCCGGATCGGTCCATTTTTCGGGTCCGGAATAGATTTTGCACACCTCTACCCATAATTAGATCTGTCAAACGGGTCGAACGGGCAGGTTACGGGTTCGGGGTAAAATACGGGTCGGGTCAATTACGGGTTTATACGGATTTCGGGTGGGTTTAGGGTTTGATTAACGCATTTTTACAAATTTTTATTTTCTTTAATTTTACTTACAAACACATAGTTATTCTTAATTTTTATTATTATTTTGTTTAATACTCCCTCCAATCCAATCCAAACTCCCCACTTACTAAATTTGGCCCATCCAATCCAAACTTCTCATTTCCCATTTTGGCAAAAAAGTTGACCAAATGGTCATTGTTAATACCATTAATTTACATCTTTTGCCATCACCTTTACCCTTACTATTTGTGGGGTTTCATTTTCACTACCTATTTTACCCTTGTTTTTTCAATGTTTCTTAAAACCCGTGAAAAGCTCCATGGGGAGTTTGGATTGGATCGGAGGGAGTATATGATATTAGTAAGAGTAAATATTTTTTGTTTAAATATATTTAATATCACAACGTTATACGAAATATCAGATCGATCAGTTGTTACACATACGTGACAAGCGGTGACTATATTTTTGTTATAATCATTTGATTAACTAATCATGTAATAAAAGTATGTTTTAAAATAAAGGGATAATTGATAAACACTACCAACTTAAGACCTCTTTTTCACAGTCACTACCAACATTAAAAAAAATTCCATAATCACTATCAAGTACCAACATAATGACTCTGACCACTACCAAATTCCACTTTCCATCCAAATTATGAATTATATGACCAGAATACTCTTGCCACCTCAAACATCTTATCCCACCGTCTTCCTCCATCACCCAAATCCGACCAAAAAGGACCCCAAAAAACGACCCCTTACTGCCACCTCGACTTCGGCGGTCTGCGACTCCTGTAATACCCGGTATTCCTAAGACCTTTGACTGACCATTGACTCCTGGGAACCATAGTAGGAGATGGGATTAATCATGGACACCCTTTTAGTAGAAGACACGATTAAGCATAGGAGCTCGGCCGAGTATGTAACTACTCGACCGAGCTACCTGCAGCTCGACCGAGCAGCAACAGACAGACCGGTAGATTTAGAGTTTAGGAAGTATCGATGAATCATTATTTCGTCAACCCCTCCCTCACACCTAAACCTAATATTTCCCCTTTCTATAATTCATCTCTACTACCCATCAACCTCCCTCTCCTTGGCGACCATGACTCAAGAACATCGACACCAACGACGTCGGGGCGGCGGGATAGACTCTAGCAAACACCGTGCCGATGGCTTTCAGGTAAGAATACTAATAGTAATTTCGTAGATAGCTTGACTACAGTTCGGGGGTAATTGATATAGGGTTATCGTTGTAGGATGTCATAAGATCACCGTGACGATGATGTGACGACGTAGCGCTAACGAGTGCGGAAAAGGTAGGTTAATCCCACTCAGTTAATTTGTTGTATGCGTAAGACTGTCTTTATGATTCATATGTGATTGGATGTTGATGATCTTGATTGAGAGAGATTGTGATTATTGATTATTGCTGAGTGGTCACTGTGAGAGGTGATCACGCCCATTGTCGCCTCACTGGTCTTCTCAGCCAGGAGGGATGTGCACATTAATCTCTTGGGTTTATTAGGTGGTGAGGCTGCGGTTTCCCACTGGCGGCGAGGATTACCTGTTGCGATGGGTAATCTGGCAGGGCTACATGTTGCGATGTGTAGTCGGTTCTGGTAGAGGAGAGGGAGACCGGAGATCACTCTTGGCTTGTGTTATTGCATTACTTCCGCTTGTGTTTATATTGATTGTCTTACTTTTATCTTCAGTTGACTGACCCCGGTTGTTTGTCTTTGACCTGCTGTGATCCATTCGGGGATGGTGAGCAGTTAGGTGAACAGGTTTAGCTGATGGATGCTGCTTTGCTTGCTATGTGCTGGGAGATGACAAGCTAGGAGTTATTAGTTAGAGTCCCACGATAGCCATTGTATAGTTCTTTCCTTTGTTTGTAAATGCTGTAAGATTATATCCTATATATGTTTCATGTATCTACCAATTTGATCTACTATATCTCGGGCAACCGAGACTGTGACGCTCCCATATGTTAGGGTAGTCCTTGGTAAAGTCATTCTGGTGTATGGGGGTGTTACAACTCCCCTCAAACACCGAAGCAGACACTGAAGTAGCTACGTAAAAGAAGGAGGTCGATGGGTAAGGAGAGACAAAGCTGGAGAAGGTCGTGGTAGTGACTAGTGAGTGTGGTGTGTTAGTTGTCGTAGTCG
>JAGPOY010002495.1:0-14726 GCA_018983105.1 Silene uniflora | reverse complement strand
AAAGCAAAATAAAGCCAACAAAAATTGTCTATAATCCATCTCAAACTACTCTTCAAAATCCGATACAAAACAGTAAAAATACTGTTGGCCACGTTGAATCAAGTCCTACAAGATATCAACATTGGCAGTAGATTTTCAACATTCTAAAGGATTGATCTGGTCTACCTAGATCAACCAGTTCTCTAAAGTTGATCACGAAAGCACTAGAATTCTCAAGTTCAGAGAAAGGGACATACGAGACTCCTCAAGAAGTTAGCTTTAAGAAGTAAAAGTATCAGTGTCGCACGACGGTATCGAGTATATTTGTAGGTTTCAAAGCTGTTGGCGCTGGTGCCATCTCATTTCATCACGCTGGATGAGAAAGAGGTGCCAGCCATAATTTGACTTTCTTGTCGACACCAGATGTTGCTAAGATCAAGGATTCCGAGTTTCCTGTAAAATTAGTAGACAAGGGAGAACTAGTTTAGTTCATTCATGCCACAAACACTTGGACAAAGCAGTGATCCACTCCATCTCGTTTATATTGTCCCTAATTGACTAGAATTAATTACGACTCCTTCAGGTTTTAACAGTGATGAAATATCACCACACCTTGGCTCGAAGAATTACATGCAGCGATACTGCATCACCGTTTTGCTTATGTTAATTAGGAATCATTTTGCTACATATGAATAGACTCATAGAGCCTATAAATTTGAGATGGGGCATTAAGGAAAAGGAAATGGAAGAGTATAAACTGTGAAAATTACCAGTAGAAAGCGTCCTTGGTGCCCACGTGATGCAAGTTATGTCTCCTGCAAGAATAAACAAATGCTTCAATCAAGTGATTTCGTGGAAGACGAGCACAGTACATATAGTCACTATATAAAAGCAGTAGACATCGGTTATCAAGTGATTTCGTGGAAGACGAGCACAGTACATATAGTCACTATATAAAAGCAGTAGACATCGGTTATTAAGTGATCTCATGGAAGACGAGCACACAGAACATGTCGTCACTAGATTATAGCAGTACATTTTGAGATAAACAGCACATGAAAATTTCCATTCTATGACTACCTAGACCAAAAAAAATTACCATTACATCTGACATTGGTAACATACCACCACAAAGAGTTGGTGTGTGGGGGGGGGGGGAGGGGAGGGAGAAGGAGAAGAAAAACCACAGGCGACACTTCATACCTTGATAGACACCCAAACTAAACTAGAGAGAATCATATGATGAGCAGGTAATCCTATCAATACTTGAAGTCTTTAAAGTAACATAGAACATCCTTTCCATGCAAGTAAGAACTGAAGAAAGAAGGTATCTCATGGGATAAAATTGTACAATGAAACGGTAACAAGGCAGCACAGAGACACTGCTAGAATTAGAGTATGAATTTCATAAATTAGGGTTTTGTATTGAATATTGATGCAAATAGTAACACTAAAATAAAAGCATACTAATACAAAGAAGGCACTGTACGGCTGTACCCCCTGCTATTTGAGCAAGTCATAAAAGTAGGCAGACACCTCATACAATGGACTTACCGTCATGCGCCTTTTCATCTGTGTCCAACACCTTCCCAGTTTCAGGACATAGCCACTGCAATGTAGGACCGTGAGTGGCGGCCAGTGTTTTTCCATCGGGAGATAAACTGAGATGATCATAATGCAAAGTGGCACCCTTTGAATCCTGAAGAGGAATTGGAAATCCTTTCAGAATCTTGGGGTCTTCATCCATGTGGTAACGAACTGCAACAATACTAATGAAGTCAGCGTCCATTGGAAATAACTACTTATCTAACTATGCATAATTTTAAGGATTACAATACTCAAGTTGTACACATACGCACATTCTAAATTACTCCCTCCATTCAACTCCAATTTACCCATTTCTCTTTCACATGTATGTCAATGCGCATTTTACATCGTCAATATCTTTCATTACATAATTGTAAAAATTATAAAAGTTATTTGGGTAGATTGTACACGTAAAGACGAATAAAACAAGACCTCACATGACTATGTTTTCTCTTATACATTAGAAAGAATTTTGAAGACTCTCTATACTTGTGAATAGTGTCAAAAAGAGGAATGGGTAAATTGGAGTTGAATGCAGCGAGTTCAACATTCCAGAATGTTTGGAATGTGCAAATGCTGTTATAACTTTCATGGTTCCATACCCACTGTAAACATTACTACAATATTCCAGAATGTTGTAATGTCTAGAATGTACAAAACACGCACCATTAATATTCCATACTTTCATGGTTCCGTCCTTAGATGCTGTTATAACTTGCTCAGAGTTTGGAGAGAAACATAAACAAGTTACTGCACTCTGAAAACAAAGAAGATGAGGATAATGTCAAAGACAAAAGTGAAGAAAATAATAACTTTCATGTTCAGCAGCATTGGTGCCAGCGTGTCACCAATAAGCAACCTGGCAAGTGTGGCTGCTATAAGAATACGAATAAAAGTTTTACTAGTGGTCTAATGTCCTGTTACTTGTGTTCAGTACCAGCTGAAGTATCATAATCTCAAAAATGAGAATCAAAGTAAACAAGAAATCGAACACACGGAAAAAAAATGTCACCCAAAAATGAGGGGAGGGATCCAAGCTTCATCCAACATTGTTTATTAGGTAACAAACTAATTGGGTATGGAACAATTTTGAAGGCAACTCTTCTACTCTCTTCCAAGTCCCTTTTCCTATCTTCCATGGATATCTCCCTCTTCCGTATCCATCCCATCTATTTTCTTCATTCACCTCTTCTTCTGTCAATTACATATGTTGCTTTGACAAGTCACTTTGGTTGTATTTCACGCACCCAACATTCCAACTTCAGAACAGTACGATTTAGGCCAAAAACATAAAACTGTTTCACAAACTACCCTTGTCCTCCACTCCAACGCTGTGTCGCATTCGACACTTGCATGTGTTGCAAGTGTTGTAACTACATGATAAAGTCATGTACACTATAACTGCCCAAAGCATGCATGTAACTAATGTTACACTCAAATCTTATTGTGGAACAGAACTAGTTCTAGAAATTCAGGGACACATTGGATAAGAAAATCAGCGAACTCAAGCACATCAAAATACAATGATAGAACAGAGATGAGATGCAAAACCTTGTGCCCCTTCAGCTGCATAGCTTTCACGATTTCTTTGACAGAACCATCCTTCGAGTATATGTTCTCCCATATCTACCAAATAAAACCAACAAAACAAGCAGCTCAGGCATTTCAGTCCAGATCTACCACGAAAATCATAATATCATAGCACTCAGATGCACATGATGAAGACACTACTAAAGAGGCACTTGCATGGAAAAGCTAAAAGCAAATTAAAACATCTTCTTTGAAGAATTTAAACGCGAGATCAAATGAATAATAAGCCAATATTCATCAAAAAAGAAATACGAAGATAAATGTACAGATTTATGCTAGCTGGTACAAATATATACGGACCAGTAGCAGACCATCTTGCCTAATGATGGCATAGAATAATACTCCGTTCACATCAGTCAATTATTTACCTTTTTTAATTCTTTGAGGGGTATTTCAATCAAAGGTAGCAAACGCCTAGGGCGAAGGGAGTACTAGGAGACATCATGGTGTGGATAGAGACTGAGAGTGTAGAAGTTAAAACTGAAAGCATGTTACAAAGTCTGGTGGACCAAAGAAAGGAAAACAGAAATACATTAACACTAACACTCACAATTCACAAACTAATAAACTAGGATAATAACATAATATTACAAATCAGTATTGAATGTAGACTTGCAGAGCAATTTTTTCCTAACGCACCTTCACATCAGCTGTAAATGCAGCAGCAGCCATAAAACGACCATTAGGAGATAAGGCAGCCATATGGTTCTTCAGCTGACTGGTATCAACCGTACCCAATGGTTTTCCAGTTTTCCCATGCCAAAGTTTAATTTCAGTTGCTGAAAAAAAAAATTATCACATTCAGATCTCAACAACTGAGAGTCATTATTTACAATAGATAGTCTGGTAATATCATTGAATGCTAAGTTACAGTACTGTAAAAAAAAAAAAATCAGACGTTCAGCTTACGAGAAGGGAATGAAGATGTTAAGCATAAATGTACAATGTAAGCTTTTCACCAAACCAGAAAACCAAAGGCACAAAAACGTCAAACAGATTCAAATTTGATTATATATAATACTTCTTTCCCTACAGCCCTCAGTTTACAAAAATGCCTTCGTTTCAGGTTTTTAGTAAGGGCCACTCTCTAACCCTTACCGATCCGAGATATAAGTACACACATATACTGAACTCAAGTTTGGCGGTGAAGGCTAGAACAAAATTTTTTCAATAGAGAAACTAACAGGAGGAAAAAGTATCACGACAGGAAATACCTTCTGAACAAGAGGCTACAATGGTACTTCCATCAGCACTGCCAAAACTCGCAACAGTCGAGAATAGACTTAAAATTTCATGTTTATCATGAACTTTATGATGTTGCCACTTAATTTCGGGAAGAGGAAGCTTCTGTTTACTTCCATCAGAGGGTTTAGCATTGTCTTCCCCATACATGTACAATGATGAACCAGTAAGAGCCTGAGTAGCCACTACAACTGAAGACGCATCATCTACAAATGCAACATCTACTGGCTGGTTTCCAGCGGGCAGGTTTATGCGCAAAAACCTGCAATGCACGAAAGAATTAGTACTGATTTTTAATATCACTACTCTCAAATTCTAAATAAAAAAATACGCAAAGAACATATGGAGTAGTACACAGTACATACTTGAAACTTTTGTTGGAAACATCATCCAGTTTAAAGATACGGACTGCACCATCAGCACAAGCTGCAAGACGACCAAAAAAATCATTACAAACATGCGAAATAATGAAAAAGGAGAATAATTCATCTAGATTAAGAAGGAAACATGAGCCAACTTTTTTAACAAAGCAAGTGAAACATGATTCATCAAGACCATTGGACCACTCCAACTGTTCTAATAGAAATACAGTAGAAAGACAGAAGCGCAATTACCCCATAAAACCTTATTAAAGGTTTAAAACAGTCCTTAGCTACCAGTGCAACCATCAATTTGAAATTAGTGAGACCGAGGGCGTGGAAGTAACTACTACCCCAGTTATGATGAGATACAATTATACAAGATGAATGCAACCTAATCTGCAGTGGGAGCGGGTTTCTTAAATCTCCTTGTATCCGTAATAAAATTGAGTCAAATTCCTAGGATAAGAACAAGGCGGCGTAAATAGCCAGTGAGCAATAAAAAACAACTTTACAATAACAAAAGACTAAAGCCCATCATAAAATTATCTAAGCTCCTAACATCATCAACTATATGAGAATCTATAAACATATTGACATTCATTGACAACAGTCTACTGCCTCAGTCACAAAAACTCGGAAATATAATCATGATCGTTTTCTGTTATATTGAACCTTTCCCCTTGCAACCTCATACTCCCTCCGTCCCACTCATTTCTTTACCTTTGATTAAAATACCTCTCACAAAGAATTAAAAGGTAAACAAATGAACGGAAACCAGTGCAACTAATGTAATACTACTACTACTACGATCATTTCATCACACATGCGAAATAACTATCACCGCGAAAAACATCAATATGATTCGACATTAAACCTAACAAAAGCTCAAACCACCGGCATATAAATCAGCAATACAAATTGATCACCTGTAGCCAAACTCCGACCGTCAGCCGAAAAACAAACGCCGCCAACAGAATCACCGTGACCTTTCAACGTATTAAGATCCAAAGGATGATGTTTCTTGCTATGTTCCTGCACAAAATTCAATCACATTTTTCAAAATTCACAATTTCCACAACATTTCTCCAATTCAAAACCCTAATTAACAACAAATTAACAATAAATTATCGTAATTAAGATGATCACCTTATCAGCGGCATGAGAATGATGCTTCGATTGAGATTTTTTCGAAACATTACCAGATTTCGTAATTTTTTTCGCGTTATTAGCGTCATTAACAAGCTCAGCTTTCGCAAGAGCTTCAACCTCGGATTTTTGCTTCTTGAAGTAATTGCCGAAGATCAGAAATGCGATGATTGCGCCGAGGATTATTGATAGGAGTATGATCGGAAGTAATGGATCCATTTTTTCGAAATTTCAGTGTAAACCCTAGAAATTGATGATTAATGATTTATGATGATGATGAGAAAGGGGGAAAATGTGTAGTATAGACTTACAGTGAAGTATGGTGGTGGGAGTGCAATTTTGAGAGAACGGTTTGGTTGTGAAAACAAAAAATTAGAAACAAACAAATAAATGCCGAATGGGTGATAAGTGGTAACGATGCTAGATTGCTAGCCGAGTTCGAACTCCACCTTCCTAGACTTAAGTTGTTCTCATGGGGCGAGTTTAAACCTGAGCTCGAGTTGATTTTGAAAAAAATGTACACATTATCAAGCTTGCGAGTTTAAGCTAAAGCTAAAGATCGAACTCAACTCGAGCCTATATATAATATTTAAGTTTTAAATTTTTTTTTTCTTTTAGTTTTTTCAACGACCGGATTCAAATATTATGCTCGTTTAGTTCATATGGGAATTAAATTGATGTGTTAATTTGCAACTAGTCTATGTCCCCGCACTGCATGCGCGGTATATATATGGTTGTTATTTTTAGCGTGTTTTAGTTATAATTTAAATCATAGATAAAACTTTAAATTATGATGGATGGTCAGGGGCGAGTCCAGGATTTTGATTTCGGTGTAGCGAAATACATACTCAGGGTAAAGTGTATACATAATTAGGGTGAAAGCGGTAAATATTGGTGTAGCAAATCACGAAATTCTAACCGAAATTTTTGACTTTGATGTAGCGGCCGCTACGCCAAAGTCCTTAGTGGCCTCGCCCATGATGATGGTTGTAACTTTATATCTGGTTAGTGTTGTGCCTATAACTTAAATCATAGATAAAACTTTAAAAGACGAGTTATTTTTATCATCAGGGTCATTCATAATTCCAGTTAAGTTGGTGATAGAAAGGCTGTGAGCCTGTGATTCAGTCGTTTTGGGTGATGTTACACGGACACACGCGGTGGTTTTAGGGCTGAACATTTTACTTGCAGTGGTGTTCTTATTGCTTTGATGACTCGATAATACAATGCAGTGTTTGTCTACGCCGGTGTTAAATTCACTTGTATCTCTTTATCTGAAGTATGCTTGTTTACCGTCTTCTATGTCTTCTTCGCTTTTAATTGTAACTCATTAGCTTATCAGATGGGGAAGGAATGATGAGCTGATATCGACTACAGTTAATAAAAAGTTCGCAAAGTTACAGCTGTGGAAGAGATTTTACAGGAGAAAATGACATCGATAGCTCTTATCTGAATCCGTATATCAGCCTATATCAAGAACTTTCAGTGCAGGGTGAATCCTAGTGTTTTCGGAACTCTATATTTGAAGAAAGAGACGGTACAGATAAAAATAAACAAAAATCCTATAGTTACAGTACTTTGATCATGTACTAAGGCGTCTTTCCTGCGCCTGTAATCACTCGGGGGAATTGCTCAGATGAATCAGATCCTAAGGCCATCCATTCAGAGGCCTTTCTGTTGAAACATCTTCAGTTTCTGCACAGTAACGATCAAGAACATGAGCGACACTCAATTATATCGCGTACTTTTGACATTCAAGGATCTATACCAAACACAACAGTCAAGGACCAGGATATCAGGATATAGGCGAGACAGACAGAGAAAGACGGGGAGAAAGAAACGTACTGTGATATACTGAGGAGGATCATCTATACTAGTAGCACCAAGTACGACCTCCCTTCTAAGTTTCGATGTGAGCTTGTAACAAACTCGGATCTAAAACAGGACAGTGACATACGGATCAGCAAATTAATTACACCGTAGTTGAAGATATATGTAAGGACGTTACCTCAGATCTAGTAGCCCCTCCGATGACAAATATGAAAATCCGTGATCCCATCATATTGGCAGCATGCCTCAGAACCGAGTCACTGAGTAAAGAACAAGAAGTTCAATTATAAATGATGCTTCTAACCTGCAAATTAAGTCTGAAGAATTAAGAAGCTATGTTACCCGCTTCCATCATCAGAATGATGAGGACGTGCCCATGTTGCTGTCCTTCTTGATCGCACTGAACGAGGACCAGTTGTAGCTGTAGTCGGGGCACCTGACGTACTCTGACTTCGACTATGTTGACTGGTGTTTGAACTTGGTTCGTTAATGTAATGATAGTCATCTTTTGACAACTCGCCTTTGTTAACTTCTTCGACTAAATCCTGAAAAACAGGATATTGCCATCAGACATACGGAACACTAAATTAGTTCTGAAGCTAGCCGAAAATGTAACCTTTCAGTATCTTTGAGGACAGTTTTACCTCAAGCATAGGGTAAAATTTGGACAATGCCCATGATTCCTCCTCAGCATTCGTTTTATCTTTTCTTACAGAGATTTTCTTCTGGTAATGCATACATCAGGAACAACAGAAGTTAAAATATTCAATGTCATTTCAAGTGACTGTTACTAGATAGCATCTAAGTAAACTTATAATACCCTTTTTCCATCAAAAGTTAGCGAGAAATTTCCACTTGATTTCTTTTTAGCATCCGGCGATCCTGCAAGGAGTATCATGTTTTTCACAGACTTCATGTCCTCCGTCGACAATTTGGCTAACTGGAAACAAAGGAACAAAAAATAAGATATATTTCACCTGGCAGTCAATTTCAGACTACCTAAGGTTGCGGATGTATAGCTCATAATAATCAGAACTGTCTTCCTACCTGCATTATTTTTACGGCCTTGTCTCCTTCAAACTTATCGGGGTGCACTGAGGCATAAATCATTAGCAGGCGCAATTTATTCTCAACAGAAGCATCCTGGATACAGCCGAGTTCATTAAAGAGATATCTTATATCTAATACGGAGTATTCAAAAATGAGCACCAAGGCAAAACCTGATTTGCCCTCAAATAGGCGATGACCTCCTTTGTTGCTGCATCTCCAAAGACGATATCCTGTTCCAACTGTCCAAGGTCCCGAAGCCCCATTTCTCGTATAAGCTTGTTGATTTTTCCAGCAATCTGCAGTACAACAACATCAACACAGTGACTCAAAGGCTCCCGCTCATGGCAAGGTAGGGAGGTCGGGTGTATGCAGCCAAATGACAGTAGTAGTGCACTAGTGCCTGATAAAATTCTGACCGACAATTCAATGTTATTTCTAACCATATAAGAAATGAAACCATATATGCAGACAAAGAATCCGACCTCCACATGTAAAGAAAGCCTCGCCATCTGTTCAGTGTACTGTGGTAAAGCCTGAACCATCTTTTGCAAGTCCCTAGTCGAAAGTTCAACTCCATCCCTGCATGAAGTCAGCAGGTCTCCATGAGCATTTTTCAGCTACGATTCTATTCAAATACGGAGTATAAAGGATCAAGCCTCGAGGGTATTATAACCGATGCAAGATGGTTATCACGATATGCTAAAAACTGAAATTTATTTACATATATGCTAGAGAAGTTTCCAGGAGCATCAAGTAATCTCTCCAAACCTTGAGGCTTGACTCAGCTGCGCAGCTTTATTCTTCGATTGAAAGGTGGTCATTTTGTCATGAAGCCGTTCACTAGCCTGGAAGACTCGAGGTTTGTCAAAGTTAAACCATTTAACTCGCGAGATTAAACTTGTGAAAAATGTTCGACGTCAGGACTCAGGAGACGTACTTCTGCTATATGTAAGTGACGGATCTCTAGCCATACAGGATCAGTATCATCCAAAATAATTTCCTTTCTCTCTGGTTGACCAGTTGCTTTGTCAGTCACCTATCAAATACGATTTCTTTGATCAAAGTCAAACCGGGACAATATAAATGGGATCGAGTTACTACAAGACAAACCTCTATGATCAATTTCTTTCCATCCACCTCCAGTAAGTCATGACACATTGCATCATAAGTCCACTCATGTATCACAGGAGCAATCTGTACACGAAATCCCACATATTGTAACAACTGAGAATTACGGCTGAGTCAGCAATATGTTCACCTAACCTGATCAACAGATCTGTCTAATATAAGCAGTTCACATGTTTCCTTCTGTGGAAAATTGGGAATCGTCGTTTTGTATTTTGTCAGACAGTTCCAAACTGAGTCAGCAAGTTTTGATGGGACTAATTCATGAGGAGGTGCTGTATCAGGATCCTTAGCAGCTCGGTATCGCACATAAGGTAGTTCCTACAGAAATGAACACACAATAAGATCGCTCAAGACGATAAAGCAAAGAGAGTAGCTATGTACCTTGAGTGAAGCAAAGACTGTGGCAATTCGGGTTGCCATAAGATTCAAACAAGCATCGAATTTCCGAGCATTTTGTGCAGTCTCCCCATAAAGTTCTTCTAAAGCCATTTCATGATCAGTAACAAACACCTATATCAGGATCACTAGGATTAATCAATAGATTAAGACGAGGAAAAAAGAACTCCGAGAAACAGAAACATGAATGCTTAATACCTGGCTGTCCAAGGGAAAGTACTCCAGATTCATCTGCATGATTCATAAGAGATCGAAAAGGCACATTAACAATTGACATTAATTTCTCCAACAGTAATAAGTGAGTAAAGGAAGGCCTCTAACCTCTCTTAATGCGCCTATACGAGGTACCAAGCTCATATCGCTTTTTAAATGATTGACTAATTCCTTTGGCACTGGTACACTAAAAAACACAAATGCTCTGGGGATAGAGACGGAACATCATCAAGCAATTATAAGCAAATAACAATAATGGGTTTCAACTTTCAAGATATACTGTGAATCGCGCGTGACAAGGAGACATACTTTTTGTACAAGGGTTCTCTTCCTGACATGTCGGACATGAACATGACGAGGCTGCAATAAAGAGAGAATATTTACACATGAATGATACAGGGCTAACTTCCAACAATCAGGCCAGCTATCTTAGTAAACGGCATAAATACGAGAAACTGAGCAGAAAATAATACTTCTCTTTTGACGGCTGAATGAAGTAAACAGCATCCATTGACGGCATTGGTTGCCTTCTCCTGAACAGATCTTCCACCACTGATAATAACATGTATAGCAAAGACATTCAAAGTCAAAAATTTTGGCAATCTCATGATAAACACGGATAATTTAGAAGGTCATACGATCTGTATAAGCCAACTAGCCAAGGATGCTCACGAGAAATCCCCTGATCGGTAATATCTGCCATCTGGCATGACGAGGACATGACTTTTACAGTGACCTTGTCCATGATTAGTACCTAGAAGACACCAAATTACTGAAAATTTGTATGGATACAAAAATATGTAGTATCAAAGACAACATGGAGATTAACAGTTACACGGCTTCCACACGAAAATATTCCTTGTGAGCTTAACGTATGCACAGCACTTAGGCTTACTGTTATTACTGTCGCAGTCTGTTGGTACGCATTTTTGTTTATGTAATTCACCGCGTCATTTTCTCTACTTCTAAAAATACACTTTATACTAAAGCAACAATCAGAGCTTATCTACATATAGGAATTTGTGAAATAGACTTAGACACACCTTCCATGCTTTCGAATCAGCTGAAGTCGATTTCAGCATCTCATATAACAGTCCTGCAATCAAAATAATACCAAACGACAAATCATTTAATTAGCTTCTTAGTTTCGCTAAATTCTTTAGCTAATACGTAAATCAGCTTCTTATTCAAACCCGTCATGACTTCTTCTTATAAACCTTAAAAACTTACTAATCATGAAAATTCTTTTTTTCATTGACAATTAATTAAGTTGAAACGATGTCCTACTACAAACCGCCGAAGCTACATTATTCATCATCACACAATATCAATCACCAAACTGAAAGTTAAGGAGGTTGGATATACGCGGTCTCAAGAACAAGGAATTATAATCCGCAATTCAACATTATCCTAGTGCTTCAATAATCTCAGAAATTGCAAGTTAAGGAGGTTGGATATACGCGGTCTTACCCTTTGTTAACAATATATAAAGCATAATTCCACCTTATCCAAAATGAAATGAAATTTGCATTAAAGATCGCAACTTTATCATAAAAAGAAGCCTATTCTTCATTTTATCTATCCTTATTGTAATCCTACATAACAAAATAATGAGTCTTTGGCTCCGTTGAAGCACAAATAGTATAAGACGGTCCTACACAAACTTCTTGTAAAACGAGGGCCTTTAATAACTACTTTTACTCGCTAATATGGTTGGGTTTGGATCTGTTTTACACTATTTCGTGTAAACCCGCCTCACAAAAGACTAATTGGCATTGCCATTGAAAATGAGAAAATTATAATAAATATCAAACAAAATTTTTGAAAGATGAAGCCAAAATTTGCTGGAAATAAATGGAAATCGATCAAAATTTGGAGTATTAATTAGAGAAAGAGAACGCACTATCACGGCCAATCACGCGGAAATTCTTGTACTCATTGGAGCGTCCGCGAGCGGAACCCTCCGAATCGGAAACCGACATAGTTTAATTAAGAATTTGACCCAATTTGCGATCAAACGAAAGCTTTGTGATGGTATAACAATGGAGAAAAATGGCGAACATAATTGAAAATAAGAGAGAATAAACAGAGAAAAAAGAAGGAAAAAAATTGGAAGAGAGGCGAAGGTGGGACGTAAAATAAGGCGGGGTGTAAGAGGAGGTCGTTATTTTTTGTGTTTTTTGTGTGGGTGTGGGGCCCTTATCTACTTCTTTTTTAACTACCCGCTCCATCTGTTCTAATAATCAATCAATCAATACTATACTATCTATTAATTCAAGAAACTAAGGGACTTGAATGTAATTAAATAAATTTATACAAATTGATTATACTATATAGTTTTTAATCATAGCATTGTGCGATGGACCTAAACAAGAGACTTCAATGCAAATATTATATAGTTTTGCCTTAAGTATAAATTTAGAAAATATCAGAATATGGAGATTTTTCCTTAAAATAAACATGCCCCGCTTATGGTATTAAATTATTAATTATATATAGAAGATGTTAATTTTTTTAACATACACGAATATAATATTAGTATGTTATAATTTGAAAACTATTAAAATGTAAATAAATAAGTTAGATTTCCAAAAAAAAAAAAATTCATAATTTTTTTTGGTTTGATTTAATGCATATATGTAATATATTTATATAATTATATAAGTCTCTTTAAATTGTATGCCTAAATAGTAAAAATAATTTTCTTAGTAGTGAAAAGAATTGTATTAACATTGGATATAGTAATAAGAGGGTAATCACTCAGTTGAATAGTCAAAGTACCAATATTAGCAACAAGCGGAGGTAGTGAAAGTAATAGAAGTAACAACAAGAGTAGTGAAATTATCAGTACGAATGCGGCTGTAGTAAAAGTAACAATAATTACGGCGGGGTAGTGAAGTAACAATATTAGCAACAAGCGGGATAATGAAAGTAATAGAAGTAACAACGAGCGGGCGGGGGTAATGAAAGTAATATAAGTAACAACGGGAGTAGTAAAATTATCACTGTTAATGCGGATGTAGTGAAATTAGCAATAATTACGGCGGGAGTAGTGAAAGTAACAATAGTAATAACGAATATAATAAAAGTAATAGAACTAACAACCAAAGAACGTATGTATATGAACATCTAGCTAACCAGTCGATTTAAGTAAAAAAATATTAATAGCGGGAGTAATGATTTTGTCTCATAATTTATTTCATCGTAATTTTAATATATGTCATAGAAAAATATATTAATGCTAAATTTATGAGTTTATGCAACTTTAAAATAGTTTTATTTAATTGAAAATAAATTTTAATGCTAAATAGAAGTAGCACGGGCGAAGCCAGGCACCCATACTAGTATAGTTAAATTTTAAATTTGCGAGAAATATCAAACATAGATAAATCGATAACTATTGACTGCGAAGTAATTACATAAGAAATTGTTTTACCCATTACCTTACACATTATTACTAATCTCTTTGTTTTAAGTATTTATCGACCAATTTCTCAACAAAATTTTAAAAAATCAATCGATGAAACGAAGGAAGTAAATTACAATTGAAAGGATTATATTTTTAGTTAGGGAATGAATCATTTTAATTTGAAGTCCATTTTCAATTACGGGGAAGTGGGTAATTAGACCCCCTTTAGTGAATTGTGAAATTTAATCCCTTAAATTTTAATTGGAGTAATTGACCCCCTTACCTTTTGTAATTAAACCCTTATGTAATTTTCCGGTCAATATCTCACCGAAATTTTAATTTCTCGTCAATATCTCCTTCACTGCCATATGTATGCAACTACAAATTCCGACTTATACAAAAGAAGAAATAAAAATATCGATGAACTATACATCTCCCATGTTTATCTTCTCAAATCATGTTATTGAAGTTTTGGTTTTTGGCGATGTGCGATCTACCAATATGCGTGTCTAAACTATATAGACAAAGTATTTGATACTCGTATATTTTTCTATGATTAACAAACCTACAAATATTCTACTAAGAATGATGATAGAATTTGTATTCAATAATTTAATACTCCATTGATTCATTGATGCTGATTCTCATGAGATTCATGGTTTACACCAGCGTCCAGTATGTTAATTTACAAATTGGAATTGAATAAGCTAGTTGGAAAGTTTACAAATGGTGGGTAGACGAGTTGATTTCCACATTAATCCATACAATTTGTTTCAAAATGAATTGGCAGATTC
>JAGPOY010002494.1:904-15632 GCA_018983105.1 Silene uniflora | reverse complement strand
GGACCAAGTTGGCCGATACACGTTATAAATCGGTTGTCTCGTTGATTATTTTCCCATTTTAATTTACTAGATGTAGGTTATCTCGTATCGGCGGACTCCAATGCAGCTGTATCTCGGTCCATATGAGACTTATTGGACGGGATTTTAAACCATGGTAAATAAATGGATGGCTCTGACTGGTGACATGGCTGGTGTAATAGATTGCTGTAGCCAAAGTTATTGTTTGTTTTGGTATCAGTGAATTCTAATATAGCTGAAAATTCCACAAACTGGTTTGGAAGTAGTGTCAGCCATCAGGCAACCTATAGAGAGCTACTTCCACTAACTGATGGATTTATTATGATGGTGACCAGATTTGGGTAAAATGTTGAAATGAGTAGAACCTCTGCTAATTACGAGGAAGTCTCGCTAATCTAATAATTTATATTTTAGGGTTTGATACTAAAAGTTTAATGAAACTGATTTTTGAAAAAAAAAAAAAAGCGATTTTATGGTATTCATCCAAAGCGAGAAAAATTAAATGGGCCCTAGACTGGATGGACATAGTTGAAGGGGTTTATTCTATGATGTTGAAAAGGACACCTTCACATAGAAGTTTTGTTTAACTGAAATCATGGTAACATGTTTTGAATAGTTTCTTATTTCAGAATAATTTGAACTTTCAAAAACGTAATACACTGATTCTAAATCAACTTTATGAGCTTTGTGATTCATCAATAAAACTTTCTATTTGTCTTTTTCTTAGCTGGGCATTTTGACAAAAATGAGAAAATTTGGGATGCTTAGGCCTTCAAGATAAATCTAGTGAGGATTGCTTCACCATCTTTCGTAGTTGGGTCTTCCATTCGAGATAAGAGTTTGGTACATATGGTGTAAAAGAATTAAGTATTTACAGAAGGATTTATTATTGAGTTGTTTATAATTATATGAAGCCGTTGGACGTGGTGGCTGCTTGAGTGCTTGTGGTACACAACATGCATAGTTGACAAGTGGATATGAACATAAACTATATCGAAGCCATGTAGAAATTGCTATTCTTAAGCAAGTTATTGGATTTGCTCAAGCCCCTACGAGTAGTGGACCGATTCTTATATATCAGTTGGCAGTTCATTTGCATATGAATTGGGCCAGATCTTAGCTTAAAAAGCCTGTCTTTGGCACACCTGAGTCCAAGGCTGTGAGGCACTAGCCAAACTACCTCAACGCGCCTTCTAGATGAGGTGCACTTTAGCAAGGTGCACTACGTCATTTCCATATTTTTTTCCTTCCAGTTCTTCTTTTGACTTTTGTGCCCTTTTCTTTGCCACCTTATCTCTAGCTTTTACTCCTTTTCTTGTTAACCCTCTTTAAAATCTAAAAAAGTATCGTTAGTCGTTACACAAAGCTTTATTGTGAAATTACAGTTTTGTTGGCAAAACTTTATTGTGAAATTACAATTTTGTTGGCAAAATGCAGCGTGCCTCGTTCCTGTATGGTGCATTGGTGCGTGTCTTTGCGTCTCACCTTATGCATCGTCGCGACGAGCCGTCGTTACCTTGCCTAGCGCCTTTTCAAAATTGAGGCCCGAATTTGTTTTGAATATGCTTAAATTGACCAATTTGCAAGTGTGCACTTGGAGAAATAAGAAAGAGAAGAATTAGCGTATTACATTCAGAGTGAATCATATACGTCATTAAGGGCAGGTCACATACTCATCATGTATTCACATTGAGCGTATTACGAATTTGGAAACTTTTCTTTTAAGATTATTAAAACATCTCCTATTATGAGTACTCACATTTAAGTATCCTGTTAAAGGTGAGAAGGGGAATATTCACTCTAAAAACCAAGGAATTACTTAATTTAGTGCAAATTAGTGTTTTCGAATGACATCTTCTTCAGGCTTATAAAGTGGATCTCTCTCCTTTTTGTGGGTGTGACATTGTGACCTTGTGCACGTTATGTGTGGTATTCACATGTTATCAATGTTATGCATGGCGTCAAGTTCAGGTTGATGAATTAAACTTGGCATCACCTTCGGAGTAAGAGTAGGAGTAGCTTTTATTGAGATTCCTCTATTGGGGTTTTGGAGTAGCCTTGAAGGTTAACTGCCCCCAATCAACGTGTTTTATTAAGGACCTCAAATGTGAAGGGGAGTGTTACTACTGTGTTAGTATAACCCCTATTATGAGGACCCACAGGTGATTCTCTCTCTGTCTCTATCTCTTGTGGATTTGGCCCAGTTCCTTTTTATGTTGAATTTCACAAAACAATTGTTTGTCAGGAGCTAAATTTTCTTTTACGGGCGGAGCAGGCTCACAAAAAAGTGAAAAAACTATAGCAAAAGTACTAAGTGCTTGTCTTTTGTCTTGTTTCCATTAAAAAAATTGCTTATTCTTTTGCGAGAACTTTATTGATCTTTTGGTTTTAAATAATACAGTACATTTTATCTTCTTAGAACTGGAGTTTTGACGTGTAATTCTTTTTGCAGTCTTCTGAGTTTTGTATAAGCCTGGCGGCCAAGCACCCCTTACTGATAGTTTATACTCTATAGTTGGAAATTTGGGATTCTCGCATAAAATCTAACTTGAGACCACTAATCTGGGATCACTAATATTAATATGGGCTTATGTTTGCAGGTTGTGGGAGTGTTCAGCGCATCTTATCGGAGTTTATTCCTCGTTATGCATCATACTGCCCTACGGCTCTTGAAGCCGCAGCGCAAGTTGTGATTAATATGCACAACTGGAATGGCCCTTTGATAAGTAGAGGGGAGGACATGGATGGAGTTTTATTCGAGACTGCTAAGAATTGTATAGCAGGTCTGGTTGATATCTGCTGTACGGCCTCAAGGGAGGCACCATCATCATCTGTTATCCAAGGAATCTGTTCTGTAGTGTTTCTCAACGCCGCTACCTTTTTTGCAAACTCTATCGAGGGTAAAGATATTTTTCAAATTATCGATAAAGAATGTCTTAAGACGCAGGATTCAGCACTGACGTTTACCCAATTGAAGCAGCGAGTTTTAGAAGAGAATGCCTCTCCGTTAATTAAATTAATGAAGTTTCGAGCTTTATGTCTGCTTAAGATATTTTTTCATTGCCCTAAAAATTTACTTTCTGCTTGCTTTGAGCTTTTTAGCAATCATGCAGCAGATGGATTTTGTAGAGAAGGAAAGTACTTTCTCAGTCAGCTGTGTTTTACTCTCAATCCTGACATTAAAGCTCAACTTTCTGACATCTTTGGTGAAACTGAAAGACTTGATACTGAGATTGATAACGTGAAAATCAGAAAGAATGATGGTGGTCACGCAAGGCCAGATTCCAATCATAACTCCTCCCATATAAATAAAGAAGGTTCACAGGAATGCTGCTTGCTGAGAGTGGTATGATTTTTCAAAACCTTTTTCTGTTCTGCTTGTATAATGTTAGAACACCTATTACCTCTTAATCCGACCCGTGTTGAAAAAATAGTATTATAAGGGCTATTGAGAGTGCAAAATGATACTTCGACTCGACATCCTGAGTCAATATTTCAAACGTTTGTTTGGATGAGAAACTCTTTCAGAGTGTCTTTACCAACCACAACCATTTGAAAACGCTCCACCCTTTCTCATTTCCTTGCCGCCTTCCCCAGGCCCAACCAGTCCTCTGACACTGGTTCTACTCTTCCTCTGCCCCTCTCTCTAACCGCACCTTGTCGCAACCCACTGATCCCCTGCTTTGAGGAATCAGGGTTTGAAAATGGAATGGGCTGATTTAGAGAGGAAGGGGAGGGCACGAAACTGTTGTATTGGCGTGCAAAATTCCCTGTCAAAGTTGGATGTACCGGGTTAGCTGGAGAAGATGGACAGGGGATGGGTTTTGGCCGACAATGGTGGGAATTGGGAAAAGGTTGGTAAAATAGGGAAGGTTTTCTTGCAAGTTTCTTCTTGAGTTCCTATCTCTTATGTTATCTAGGTCTCCTACATGATAGTTACAATGTCCATTGCATGTTACTGACTACTTGTCTCAGATTCTTGACAGGGAACCATCTTTGAGTAAATGGATATTCTCCAAGTACCGGAAGCTTCAGAATTCAGCATCATCTGAAGCTGTGTCTCAAGTCACTAGTGCTTTTCAAGGGATCTTTGAATCTTTTGTCAAACAAGTACAAGATAGAGGAGATACTGATGACGACAGTTTTGACTCTCCAAGATATGTTAGTAGGCAATCTTTGGTGCATGGAATGCCTAATAAACAGAGGATGTATCGCGAAACATCTGGAAAAGAATCTTCTTCACAGCTTCATGATAATCCATTCAAGGATGACCTGGCTAACAAAAGTTCAGGCCCTTTTCTGAAGCGTCATGGCTCTGTCGTCTCTGTGGACAGTGATCCCCACTCAAATACTAGCTCCAACCATGACAGTGGAGGCTCCAAGACCATGGACATTGATAGCAAGGAGCATCGAGATAGGTGCCATTCTTGGTTGCCTTTGCCTAATGACCAGTTGCTTTCTCCTGTCTTTGGAAAACCATCACAACCCAAGGCCGAGCTGTTTGAACGGCGAGATCAGGCAGTCCAATGTGATGTAAACCAAAATTCCAACATAAATTCTAGGAAATCACCCAACCAAATTGTTTGGTTCTCAGATGGAGACAGTGCAGCAATGGATGTCTTTTCTGCTTCCCGTCAGCTTTGGTTAGGTTCGTTGGCTCCTGATGCATCTGAAGCTGCTCTAAGATTTGAGCTCGAAAGATTTGGTCAAATGGAGAATTTTATGTTTTTTCATGCCAAAGGTTTTGTGCTGGTTGAGTACAAAAGAATTATCGACGCCATCAAAGCTCGTGAATTTTTGCATAGATATCCTCCCTGGGGTTACCCAATTCGTGTCAAGTTCATTGATGTTGGATTAGGAACAAGAGGAGCTGTGAATGGTGTTGCTATTGGTTCTAGCTGTCATGTCTTTGTGGGCAATGTGTTGAACCAATGGGTGAAAGATGAGATTGTGCACGAAACAATGAAATCGATTCATAAAGGCCCTCGTCTAGTTACTGATTTGACCAGTGAAGCTGCCTTACTTTTGGAGTTTGAAAGTCCTGAAGAAGCTGCTAATGCTATGGCCTGTATAAGGCAGTTCCGCAGAGGAAACTATAGCATTGCTGCTGCCGTTTCTGGTACCACTGATATTTCAAGACCTTGTCCAAGCTTTTGGAATTCTGGACCGGCATCAGTCAGCAGAAACTTTGGAAATATGTATAACACTTACGTGGGTTCCCCTCATGGTCTGGCACCTGGGGGGAGCCCATCTAACAGGTTTGCAGCCCTGCTCCGTATGTTGTTGTCATGTTATGGAGTGATTAGTTGGTCGGTTATAATTCATCAAACTTTGATTGGCAGTTATTCTAGAAACTAACTCGTTTTTTTTAATAGAAGAGTCCTTTTACTGATTCTCACCCTCAATTTTTTCCATACTCAGAATGCATCAGTCTAATGCACAGTTCAAGATGAACCCTGAAAGCATCCCTCCTGAATTTTTGTCACCTAGAGGATGTTTTGAGCAGGGATCAACTTTGCGGAGTGGGCAAATGATACAGCCAAATGTGACCTCTGTTTCCATAGATACACCAGGTTATAATTCTTATATTTTGCATGTTTTTTTTATTGTGAGAGTTTAGTTTGTTGTGTCGTATTTGGTTCCCTCCCCTTGTTTTTAAGCTTTCATATTCTTTTTCATCTGGATCTTTCTTTTCTTATTTTTTTTGGTGCTTTATACAGTACTTACGTTTTTCCTTCATTCTACAGACCTTCCTCTTCCATATAAATACACAGTATATTTCTAGCCCTCTCCCCTCGTTCAAATGCTTTTCCTCATTTTTTATTTTTTCTTCACTTATCTTTTAGTCTATCTTAGGTCATTTTAGTATTTCTTTTCCCCTTCTATGCTTTTTTTCTGCGTTTTCCTATCTCACATCAACAGTTTCATTCAACGATTAATGGTAGTCGACCACAAAGTATTTTGGCTTTTAGCGGTGGTAGTGCTTGTGGTTGTAATTATTATTATTATTGTGGTTGCAATGGCTCTGTGCCTGTGGTTGTTGATGTTGTATTCTTGTGTTACATGATATCTCAGTCTGCATTTACTTTTTTTTTTAAAAAAAAATTCAACAATAATTCCTATATTTCATGTGATCTTTGGTCGTTAATTATAAATCTACTGAATTTTACTTATTCACTGTTTCTCAGGTCCGGCACCAGGTATGTCAGCTCAGATATGGCCGTGTCAAAACCCAGAGCTTCAGTTACAATCCGCTGGAGAAAATCTAACACATACAGCTATAGCCACACAAGGGTCTACAGTTGCTCCTCCTCAGCCTATTCAAAATTCACCTTATGTGCAACCTTTTTATCCTTTACCCACTAGTTCCTGGGATACACGTGTCATCAGTCATCATAACCCTTTTAATGTAGTCCCTTCTGGTGCTATGTCTTCTAATGTTCACAGTAATCTTGCACCTCCTATCGTTCAAGCTTCAGTCAATCCGTTGTCTCAGGCATCTGAAAGTGGTATTCATTCATATCACCAAAATTTCTCTCATCCTCTTCCGCCCCCTCCATTCCCATCAATGCCTCAACCGCAATATGATTTGCCGCCTCCATTACCACCATCTCCACCTATGGTTCCCCCTCCACCTAGCTCACCTCCTCCACCTTCTGTAGACCCGCCCTCATCTACAATGGAAACTCCGAGCTTGGTAACTTCAGCAGGCAGCGTGCAGGTTGTGTGGCAGGGAACATTGTCCAAAAGTGGAGTTCAATTTTGCAGTATCTATGCTCACAGGCTTGATTCAGACTTGTGTAGATATTCTATATCCGTTTCAGAGCCTGCTGGGTAAGAACTTGTGTCCACATGGCCTGAAGGCCCTGAAATATGGCCTCTCTGATAAATATTCTGACAACAGGTGCTTACTCTTTTCAGGTGGCCTGTGAAATTGGACATGACAAAACGCACAGATTATCGTCACGTCAAAGCTACATTTACTAGTACCCCACCGTACAGAGTGAGTTACTTTTTTTATTCCCTGACTATCAGCTTTGAAATTTTACATTGCTAAGCAAGCACTGTGTCGCTACTTCAGTGCATTGTTTATGAGGGTATCTCAAGTGCCAGTTATGATTTTATAAATTATGTAACCTTAGGTCTTTGAGCTTGTTCGCCTCAAAATTTAGGTCGTAGGGAAAAGTGTGCTTAGGACTTAGGTGGCCAAGGACTCCAAGGTTTGATAAATGTCCTTTAAAAATAATCACCTAGTGACCTGCTGCTACTGGAACAGGGGTCATTCGTGATCCAATTCGCTGGCATTCTCGATCAGGAACAATATCACGGGCTAACTATTTTGTCTGAGGTAATAGCATGGTTACATGGTTCGGAGTTCGGACCCCGATCCCCAAAGCAGGTTCGTCGTACCCGAACCGGGGTCATTCGCGACCTAGGTCCCCGGAGTTCGCGACCCAGGCCGGTCAGAGCCACGACTTGTGTTGACAGTCGCCGGAGAAGGAGTTAACACGGTGGGTTTGGTGGCTGGAGGTGAAGGGAGATGAAAGGGAGGGAAGGCGCTTAATATTTTATTGAGTGATTGTAAAAAGTAGATGGGTATTGGTAGGTAAGATTTTATTAAAATCACAAATTATAGTGTAAGACGGTCTCACCCCGTGAAAGGTTATACAGTACATATTTGCTCTTTTAAAAGAGTGGAGGCGGCTGACTACTAGGTTACTTTTTAGAAGAGTGGTTTGGTCTTTTGCAACACTTACCCTTATTATGACACTGTTACCATTTTACACAACTTCCAAAGACAGAAATATAAGAGACTTCCTATTTTTGATACGGTAGTTCTTTGAATGTATTTAATTTTTTAAAAATAAAAAAAGCTTAACTTGTATAAAAAAAAAGTTCAGTTTTACGAATTAAATTATAGACTATTTATTTACACCTCGAACCCAGTTCACTAGGCATAGCGAATTACGAACTCGAACCATATCGAACCACGAGCCATGTAACCTTGGGTAATAGTAATATGAAGCGGTGAAAAATAAGAGGGAAAGCATCATTTTTGGAGCTGGAAAATGTGCGTGGAAGCAATTGTTTATGTAACTGAAGATAAAGATCTCTGAGGCTTTATTTTATTGTAGAGTGAGAGGGGCGACAAGGGAGGGTGGCTCTTTTGGTTATTGAGGAAATAGTGTTGATATGCCATACGGCTAGTGGATAGGTTTTATGAAGGTTTGATTTTTTTTGGTTCGTTACTACTAAATGGTGGGGACACGTAACAGGTTGGTGGTTAGATTTTATTGGAATTTGAAAGAAACTTTTCTTAACTTCCGTTTCTATGAAAAGTGGTACGGATATTAGACTGCTCTTATTTTAGAGAGTTACTACTGTCTGCGTCTCTTGTTGGCCCCCTAGTCTGTCTGTAAGCACTATTTAGTAGTATATTTGCACCCAAATGATTGGCCACTGCAAGCCATACTCCGACAATATATATATACCTGATCGTTTATTTCACATTTAATTATATATGTAGTTGAACTTTGAAATTGTGGTCTTACATGTCTTCTTTGTCATGGACAGAGAGAGGTGTGTCAGCTATTTCCATCTTCGCCTGCTGATAAAAAAGGAGTAAGTCACTATGAATGCTTCATATTTATTATTGTGACTGCTGAGACATTCTTTTGACACTGTCTTTCGCTGCATGCTTGATCTTATAGAATTTAGTGATGCATCTTATGTATACATATTATTGGTTTTTTCTCATTTGTAACCCTGTGTTCTTTCGTTTTCTCACTCGTGCCCCTACTTTTTTCTTATCCCCGATTTTACCCTTGTACTTCCCCCTTATTCCCAAACGTGACCTTAAAACTATTTTCCGTCGCATAAGTCCGTTGATCGCTTCCCTCCATCACTTGGCACCGCCCTCACCATTCTAATTCATCTTCACCTTTGAATCTCCATAACTAAAATTGCCATCTATATAATCATTAAACCTAATCGATGCTTTTATTTCCTCCACTAATCCACTACCTATATGCCTAGTTAGAATCAACAACCAAATCTCCAATTCTCCACCATAGCCAACTTTCCAAGCCATACGCCTACACCACCATAGTTCCATTTCCACCATTAAACCACCATGATCTCCTCTACCATTACAACAGTGCCTCGAGTGGTTCGTGAAGTGCTGTCGATCGCAGCGAAATATGTAGGAGAAGAATCATTTCTTGTTTGCGAGAGTGCCTCACGTGGTTCGGACTTGGGGTTAATATATGGTGGTCTAAGTGGGTGTTCTAGGTTCTAGATGGGGTAGTGGGCAGCACTTGGGTTGTGCAAGGGTGGCCTGAGTTTGTGGGTTGTTTTTCAAGTGGTTTGGGTTGGTGATGGAGAAGGACCTAGTGATGTTATGCTTTGATAGGTGCAGACGGTGGTTGAAAGTGGAATGATAAGTTGTGTTGGAGATGTGGTTGGGCTATGGTTTATGAAAGTAGTGATGTTGTGCCATGGACCATGGTGAATGAAGTGTATCTCAGGAAGGTTTCGAACTTTGGGGTTGTTTTGGGTGATCATGGTGGAGGGAAACAAGCAAAAAAGCAAACTAACATTTTTTGTGACTGCAAAAAGTTGGTAAGGTCACGTTTGAGAAAAGGAGCGGAAGTAGAGGGTACAACTGGGGATATAGAATTAGGAGGGGTACGAATGAGAAAACGAGATAATACATGGGGTACAGACAATAAAAACCTAATATTTTTTTTTGTCAAACTAAATAACTTAAAGAGTTGATTTCTGCTCTTCAGGATTATTAAAGTTAGGAGCGAGTATTTTTTTTTTTAAAGGTTAGGAGCGAGTATTTTGTTGGTTCAACTGCTATGAGAATATGTGCATGCTCCTTAGTCCCATCTCATTTTTTTGATTAACAGTGTTCTTAGTTGGTGACTTTCAGCAAGCCATGTTCTATGAGAAGTTGTTACCTGACTCTGAATCTATTTGGGATTAAGGCTTTGTTGTTGTTGTTGTTGTTGTTCTCTGATTGGTCTAGTTCTGTCTAGGACTCTGAAACGAATCCAATCACTTGTTTCTGAATCAGACTACTGAGCGTGATTACTATTGACATGAATTCTTGCATTCTTCAATTGCTATTTCATACTGTACAAGTTTTACTATAAATATGAGCACCTTGTACGTTCACTGAGTTCCATAGTAAATAAGAAAATCTGACTCTTTCCATTTACTAATGTATAGTTTCAGGATTTTACATCGTACCTGAAGCAGAGGGATTGTGCCGGAGTAATTAAAATCGCTTCGATGAAACCGCTATGGGCAAGACTGCTTTTTATTCTTCCTTACTCACCAGAAGCATGTTCCCTGCTTTCTGTGAATCCCAGTACCACAGATTGCCTATTTGCTGTCGTTTTGCCAAAGGAGACTAGTACAGAATGTCCATAGTATTATTGCTTCGAGATTTTGTTTCAAATAACCGTAATCTGTGCAAAGTGCATATCAGTTAACTTGCACATCTTGGGGTTTCTTCAGTCCCACCCAAGCGCGCTGGTAGACGAGTCTCTTGCCCTGGTTGCCCACTTTTGTGTGTACGAGTTGTTGAGCCACGTTCTGAAAAAATTTCTAACCGCGCAAGTGCAAGTGTCATGATCTGCCTTTACACAGTCCGACTATATATGTTAGCACCCAAGTTTCGACTTATATTCTGTGTAAAATCCGGGAATTGATTACTCCACTTTTGTAAAGCCAATATGAAATGGGTGGAATGACTTCTAATTTATTTAGCCTTTTATGCCGTAGTTACTAGTTAGGCTTTTGGTTATCGTCATCTTTTTGTAGAAGGGTAGAATTAGCTTCGAGAAAAACCTAGACATACATATGCTTCGTTACATGTAAAAATGTGTAAATGTGCAAGGCATCTGTAGGTTTGATTACCCATGATAAGTGAAAGCATTTCTTTCTAGAGACCACCTCTAGTTGCAGGTTGCTTGTTTGATTTTATAAGATGGGAGGTGTATTCCACATGATCGGTCATCTAGTGAACATCGTCGATGTCATTTTTTTTGGAATCGAGAAGTCTGTTCGTTCTGATTCGCAAGCGTCTACATTTGGCTCCTTCGGAAAATTAAACAGACGCAACTGAAATGAACTAAGATTCAAGTGAGTTTTGGTTGATTGCTAAAAATATTTTTTCTCCGGATAAATATTACTACATAACGGAATCTCCAACATTGCGAGGTTGAAGATTCAACACTCTGAAAACAGAAAAACTGAACCTCCGGCTCCCACCGGCGATCCTGCAGTTCCCACTCTGCTCACCTGAAGAAAAGAACAAACCATTACAGAACCACTAGCACACCAGGTTTCTAGCTCTTGTAGAGTTCCAGTTACCAACTCAATCAGAGTTCGTTTTCTCGGTAAATTTATTCAGCCAATAGCCGAAAAAGCTGACAGGCTGACGAAATTTTTCGATAAAACTATGGAAATATATAACCACACGAACTTTAGAGGACCCAGGTACAACTACGAGCACGATAAAAAGAAGAAATAATTCGAGTGCGAATCCAAAACCGCAGCTTTTCTCCTTGAATTTCTCGCAGTGAGACTCGAACTGGTGGAAGACAACAAACTTCCTCAAAACCCAAACTAACAACACCCATCACATTATACTCCGTAGTAGAAATGAAATAATTCTCTTTAATGCCTGGTTTGTAATTCCTGATACACCCATTCTCATAAATCTGTTCACTTGTCATCAAACCATCAACCCGGCCCTTTCCTTACCCAATAGGGACTTTACAATTTCTAGTACACTCACTTTTGCCAAAATGCTATCATCCCAAACTGGTTCTTACTTCTTAGCGTCCCAGATTGCGTCCACAGCGACAAAAAAGAATGCATCCGGTCTCAGACTTTCCACAAGAAGGGGGCGTGGATGAGAATGTGCTGGAACTTGCCAGAGACCTTGAGCATAAACAAGCAGCAGAATCTCAGACTGACTTATCACCTAAACGGCAAATACGGCTTAGATAGTGTTAGCTGCACAGATCATCAACAAAGGATAACTACAAGTAATACATTAGTAGAATCTCAAACTCACTCATCACCTAAACACTGATAAATAAATTGGAAATGTACAGGTTGTTGATTAGTAATACGATAAAACTAGGATGAATTTTGTTGATTACAATCGTTGATAGACACCTCAAGGTCAGGTCTGGTATCAAGCACTTCTGAGGATTCATCTGGGAAAGCATCAGGATAAGTCGCTGAAATCTTGGCTTTCATGCTCCTCAACTTGAGAAATATATGATCAAGGTCCGTCTTCATTGCTTTCAAGAGACGGGTATTTTTTGTGAAGTCTGACATGACATCTGTGAAGCAATTTTCTGAATGTTCATTGAAATGAGATAACACTGCATTGCTGTCCTGCAACCTTCCCAATATAAGGTGTTGTGTTTGCTTGAGGGACTCGATAGCCTCTTCATTGACAAGAGACTTTACTTCTTTAGAAACTTCATTGGATGCAGCCCTTATTGCATCCTTGTGTGCATCTCCCATCTTAGAGTTTGAAGACTATATATGAGATGACAGACACAGAGTAACAATGTCAGTCCATAACGACAATCGAGCTCAAGTTAACTCGTCCAAATTACATGATGATACAATGCTAAACTTTTAGTAAGAGAGAAGATTTGGAGCGAAACGAAGGCTAGAGAAAGAGAGGAGATTTGCAACTCTATATCAAAATACACAAATACTTGTGTAAAACGGTTTTACTTAAATTTATGGTAAAACCCTAAAACGGGATCTTTGAGTAACCACTTTTACCCACTAATATGGCTGTGTTTGGATCCGGTTTACAACTAATTAGCATAAAAAAAGACTTGCACAAGAACTTATTGATCAAAATATATTGCAATCCCATTATCCCAAATTTCATGTATACTAGTGTTGATAAGAAACCATCTCAACCAAAAGCTTAAACGGATGTCGATTCGACAAAAAACCATCTCAACCAAAAAACTTAAGCTGATGGCTGGAGTCTCGTGATCGGTTTTATATTCTAACACTGTTCATTGCTACTCATAATCAACACATGCACAATATAGATAACACAATTAACAATTCATATACAAGAATGAAATAAAGAATCAGAATACCAGAAACCCAAATAGCAAATTTATTAAAAGCTCCCAACAATCAACAACACATATATTTGTAAATTGAAGGCAAATTCATCAAACAACTAAATTATCAATCAGAATAACTGATTTATCGAAATATAAAATATATACTTCAACTTACTAGGAATTGGATCGGAAGAGTCTGAAGATCGTAAACGGGTGAAGTTTTGTGAGACAATTAGATTGAGGAATCTTCAGTGACTGAAGAACGTGAATGAAATAAGATGATCGTAGAGTCCTATTGTCCTAACAAATTGAAGTGCAGATATGTTGCTGACCGAGTACAACATAAACTCAGACACAAAGAAGTGGCAGGATCGTTTGGGTCGGATTTGTTTGGGTTTGGGTCATGACTACACCAGGGCCGGGTTTGGGTTGCTTACGGTCGGGTTATTCGGGTCAATTTTTAGTTGAGGTTCGGGTTATTGTCAGGGTCGGGTCATTACTCATTATTAGGCTCAAATCTTGGTCCGGTCATAGTTAGGTCGAGTAATTGTGATTAGGGCAGAGCATGGATCGGATATCTGATCCAAAGTGCTAGTTCGGATCGGATATCCATATTAGAAATATTGAAGGGAAATTGTCTGAACTGAACTTAATGGAGCTGAACTGAAGTAAGACTTAAATTGTGAGGAGAAGAGCTGAACTGAACTGAACTGAATGAAGCTGAACTGAACTAAATAGAGCTGAAATTAAGCCAAAAGAACACAACCTTAGAAATTCAATATCCAAACCAAATGTTTCGGATACCCAAATAAACGGAACAGGTGCGGATATCCATATTTTTGAATTTACTTTAAAATTAAGTTTAAAACACGATTATATTCATCGTCTTACATGATGATTTTCTTAGTATTCTTACTCCAATGTTCTCGACATAAAATTTAAGTAGCACTTACATATTTCTCTAATATTTTAGACATTACTTAAGTTGTTGTATCAAATAAAATTGTATTTTCTCAAAATTATACCAGAAAACTATAGTTTCGGATCAGATCGAATATCCAAATGTTTTAATTCTAATATCCATATCCAAACCAAAACCAAAGATATCGGATCAGATATCCAAATCAAACTTAAATTTCGGATCGGATTTCCAAAAATTCGGATCGGATTCATATCGGATATATGATCATTTTGGATAATCGGATTTTTTGCTAAGCCCTAATTGTGATAATTTGTAGGGTTTGCGTCGGGTTTTGCTTGGTCTGGCATTGATTTTACGATTGTTTTACCAGCTTAGGTTGAACACAAATTCTTATTTGTGGCGGAAGTACCCGTCACAAGCATGTGACGGGTCGAATAGCATACCATTTTGTGAAAAAACGGACCGGGTGGACAAGGGGATGTGTGTCAATTAGAATTGCTTTTGTCAGCGATCATTTATTGTGTTGTACCTCTTTTGCCAATAATTAGAATTTAATATACACATATATTCAATGCTCCTCAATTATTCCTCATTCTTCCGCATTCAATTCCTTATTCTCCCTCAACATTCTCATTAAACATCACATCACCATGAACTCCAT
>JAGPOY010002493.1:0-14729 GCA_018983105.1 Silene uniflora | reverse complement strand
TTAAGGCTATTTAGTCCACGAACATTATTTCAAACTCCTATGTTATCCATTCTTAACACTAGAAGAAGAAGAAGAAGAAGAAGAAGAAGAAGAACCTTTTTCAACAATTCTCTCTACAACAACCCCATTGTTACTTAGACCTCCTTTTACCAGTTTAACTAATCTCTTTAAAGCCCTATTAAAAGCCTCCAGAAATGTGTTCTTACCTGGTGTTGTACCACCTCCATAACGTTGAGTATTCATTTGAGCAATAATTCGAGTAGGAATCATAAGAGGAACTTCCTCCTTTGGAGTAGGACAAGAGTCTGCTTAGGTGTGGGGATAATCTAACTTACAGTCTTTACATGGCCACTTTTTGTATTCATCATTGATCGCTACACTTGCTTGGTTACAACCCTAGGTTTAACATTCATTTTCCGGCAATTGACAGCCGAATACCCCATTCACTTACACTTAAAGCACAGAGTAGGCAACCAATCATATTCCACCTTAACTTTTTGAGCTATACCTTTCTCATCCTGAAATCCTGAAATTCAAAGTTCTTTGAAAACTATTGGTCCATCTTAACTTTCACCAAGATCTTATCATAGTTCAGTAAGGTTTTTCGATGGGTAGCTTTATCACACCTAAAAAACTTACTCAATATGCCTCCTAGTTTCTTCAACACATTAATCCCCCAAAATTTCAACTCAAGTTCTATTAGTTTTGCTCATATTGTAAAAGAATTTACCTCATGGTTCACCAATTCAATATCAAGTTTCCATTCATTAATTATAACGGGTTTATTATAAAATATGAGCTGATCCGAGTTAAGGGCCTTTTGTTACATTTTAACTGCCTTAAATCTCACCAAAAAAAATTTAGTGGACATAAATGAGATATTAACAACATCAAACTGACTCCGAACGAACTCTCTTAATATATACTGCTACTACATTCCAAAAAGGGTTCGCTCCTTAAATATAGCAATAGACAGACGTTTTAGATTACAATTAGTGTGCAAAGGTAGAGATAAGAAGAGATATAAAGAATGGTTTAATTAGTCCACTTATATTTCGTCCTATGTTGATGTAATTTGAAAGTGATGTAATGGTTGATTTATTGGTTATAACTTATAATAATATTACTTACATCTAACCAAAAAAATAAAATAAATAATGTTCTGTCATGCTTGTATTTTTTTACCTCACAAATATTTCTGGTATGCAACAATAGCGAGAAATCTTTCGCCGACCGCATATTTAAACACGGAGCTCCCATGCAAATCATATCAGATTTAAGATAGTGTAGTTGCATGTTGCTCGATGTAACTCGTGCTTGTATTAATGTTACATGTTGTCTTGTTGTGTTTTGTGGAATAAAGTAATCTGGCTTTTTAAACTAGTTGTATTTCATTTTATTGTAAAGTTGTAAAGAATAGTTGCTCGGTGTAATTGTTTTATGTCATCGGTTTTCTTGCAACGATCTCTCCTTTAATTTAGGGATAAAATTTACCATATTCAAAGCCATTATCCTCATCTGATCAGGTCACTTTAGTGTGTATTGTGTAGCTCTGTGGTGATAAATTCTAATATTTCCATAAACTATTGTTATTCAGATTCTTTATCCTCTTTCAATTTATCGAATGTTGCTTTGAGTAGGGCCATAGTCCTTATTTAAGTGAATTTACAAAAACATTGTATCAGAAGCGTCTGAAACCTAACCATTTGTAATTTAGATAAAGATCAACATCTTGATCCGAACGTGGAATCCACTGAAAGACCTACTATTTTAGGTATGTACGGAATGCATTTCGATTAATATTTCCAATTATATTACCATGACATTATTATGTCGTCTACAATGTCTTTATGATTCTAATTTGTTTTATGGATAAATTCCATTGAAATAAGGGAGCGTTTGGTTCAAAAGGTCAGAATGGATTGGAATGAATAAGATACCATGGGGGAATGGGGTTAGAAACTTCAGAAGGATGGTGGGTATATGATTCCAAGAGGTTGGGTGGAATTAGATTCTAACTCTATTCCAAAATGCCCCAACCAAAGAGTAGAATGCTGGCTCAAACCTATTCTGTTTTATTCCAACACCCCCAACCAAACACCCTCTTATTGTGTTCTTAAGATAAATCTTTCTTAGGTTTGGTTATAAGAAGGGTCTTGGTTTTTGTTAAGTCCATCTGTGTATGGTTCATGAAGTGGCGATTGTAGTTATAGGCTAGAACTTTTATGTTGGTTTAAAACCGTCTTTGCCATCAAGTTTTGATATTCTAACATGTCATTATTGTAGACTACTAGACAATTATGATCCATAAACATATATAGAAGGTGAATTCTTTTGTTTTTCCTCTATAACTCTTTTCTTTTTATTTTTAGGAGTAACTATTTAACAACATTTTATTTGTTTAAATAGGACATAAGAATTCTTACAAAATCTCAATTTGTAGAAAATAACGTTCAAAAGTTACATATTGGTAATTTGTACATATCAAGGAGTGAAAAATTCTAACGATTTTGAAGGAATTGTGATTCAAGGAATTTTCATTCCTCCATATTACTTCGAAAAAAAAAAAAAGAAAAATAGCTATAGAATAACTCATAGTTTTCTAATTCATAAGATTTATCAATTTTATGAATTTTCAATGGCTACCAAACGACACCAAAATATCAGTATAAGAGATCATGATTGTATTAAAACAACTAGAACTATATTAATAAGGTTATAATTAGTTACCCCACCGTAATTGTGTTAATTGCAAAAAGAACGCGCAAATTTACTATTTTTGCTTGCTTTTTTAAAGAATAATAGTAATATGGGATGAGCGCTGTTTGTTAAAAATGTATGGTTGAAATGTAACTTCATATCTGGCAACTATCACAAAATCACATATAAACGCCAATTCTTTGATTTGATCAGTAATTTTTTCCGATAGGAATAAATATACATTAAAAGGTGTTTTACAAAGACAAAGTCGTCTCTCTTCTTTTTTATAACAAGAAGAAGAGAGAGTAGAAAAAAGTTATATGCTCTTGTAGCATATAATTTCCTTAATTTGAGGTTAAGAATATCAAAAAATTAGAAATTGACTAGAGGCACTAAGCTTAAATTTCTCATCAATTAAGCATTTATTTTAAAATTATTTATTTGAACAATGGAAAGAAAGAGCATTGTCAACAAGAGGTTTTCAATGGAAGTGGCTCCCTCTCGAATTCATTATCCTCGCAAGCCTTCTCTTCCTCCCGGGCTAGAGCCAATTAGAGAAGAGAATATTGAGATACTTGAAGCTGAATTCGAGTTTTCTGATAATTTTGATCGAATTTCATTGAAATGGCAGGAGTAAGTTAGTTTTTCAGTGTAAACTTAAATATTAATATAGTATATTTAGGAAGTGGCCAATTCCATAAGGCCGGCCGTGTTTTAGGTGTTGAGTTGTAGATTTTCCACTTTACACGCAAAATTATTTGTAATAGTATTAATCTTATGTAATGTGTTAGATAATATAATATCAACTTTTCATGACAGGAATTTAAGAGTTTAATCGCTTCTATCTAAGCTCAAGCTCGGGTTTAGCTCAGAGCTTGTCGAGCCTAAAATTGAAGCTCGAGCGCAACTTAGGAAATGCCCGACCCCGGCTCGAAAAAAAAGTTCGAACCAGACTCGAGCTCACAAAACTAAATATTATTTTTAAGAATATAATTATAAAATATTAAATATAATAATATAATACAATTTTAAATACCGAACAACATACTTATAAATAAATATAACGTAATTTGCACAATTTAATATAATACAATTTAATAATTTAATGTAATAGAATCTCCAAGATGTGGTTAGGTGCTATAATAGGAAATCTGTTTTCCCTAGGTTTCTCTTGAAAGTGGACTTAAAGAAGGCTTATGATTCTGTGAGCTGGGACTTTCTAGAACAGATGTTACATCATTTAAACTTTCCACAAAAAATTATTTCCTTGGTTATGGAATGCACAAGAACAGCTTCTTATTCTCTTGTTCTAAATGGAGAGACCTTTGGGCACTTTAAAGGGGCAAAGGGATTAAGACAGGGGGACCTCTTTCCCCCCTGCTATTTACCATAGCCATGGAATATTTGAGTAGGATACTGAGTCATACCACTGCCACTATGCCCTTCAAATTCCATCCTATGTGCAGTCATATGAAACTCTCTCATTTAATGTTTGCCGATGACCTCGTGCTTTTCCCTAAGGGAGATGTGAACTCCATCATGATTCTCTTAAGGTCCTTTGAAACATTTTCTAAAGCATCTGGGCTCCAAATGAATTTGTCTAAGACTAATGCTTACCTCAATGGAGTCCAACAGTGGGTTAAGCAGGACATTCTTCAGGTTTCCGGGGTTCAGGAAGGACAAGTTCCATTTAAGTATCTTGGTGTTCCATTTACATCTGGAAGAATGACTAAATCTGAATGTAATGTTCTGGTGGAAAAGCTGGTGAGCAGAATCAGGAGTTTTGGGACAAAGAAGCTCTCTTACTCTGGCAGATTGATCTTAGTGAATTCAGTGCTATCTGCTCTTTACAGTTACTGGATCAACATCTTTATCATTCCAAAAGATGTCCTCAACAAGTTAAATTCCATGTGCAGGAATTATTTGTGGGATGGAGGTGCTGATTATATAAGGATTCTCATGGTCAGCTGGGATAAAGAGTGCTCTCCAAAAGCTGAGGAAGGACTGAATATCAGAGACAGTCAGGCTGGGAATATAGCTGCAATGGGTAAGCTTGTGTGGTGGATTTACTATAATCCAGATAGGTTGTGGGTAAAATGGGTCAACCAGATCTATTTAAAAGGACAGAATTGGGATGAATACAGCCCCTGTAATACCCGGTATTTCTAGGACCCTTGACTGACTATTGACTTCTGGGAACCCTAGTAGGAGATGGAGTAGAAGACATAGACACCCTTCGATGAATAACACGACTGGACGTATGGGCTCGGCCGAGTATGTAACAACCCGACCCACCACGGTCGTACAACTTTTGGGCCTGTTTTGTCCTCACTTAAGCCCAAAAGCACAAGATCTTGTTACTATATGGTGGGTGGGAGTTATTATAAATATATCACAAGCCCCATACTCTACCGATGTGGGACAATTCTCCACACACATCCACATTCTACCGATGTGGGACAAATTCCAGGAGTGTTACAAACTCCCCCCCTTAAGAACACAACGTCCTCGTTGTGCCTCAAACCTGACCACAGCCGCTCAGCCAACGCCATAATCGACCCCCAGTTGGTGTGCGTGACCGGGTACTCCGACCACAGGCTCACCACATGGTCGCAGGGTCGGCTCTGATACCATCTATAACAGCCCGACCCACCACGGTCGTACCACTTTTGGGCTTGTTTTGTCCTCACTTAAACCCAAAAGCACAAGATCTTGTTACTAGATGGAGGGTGGGAGTTATTATAAATATATCACAAGCCCCGTACTCTACCGATGTTGGACAATTCTCCACACACATCCACATTCTACCGATGTGGGACAAATTCCAGGAGTGTTACAGAGTAGGTCACTACTCGACCGAGCTAGCTCAGCTCGACCGAGCTGCTCCTAGCTCGACCGAGCTGCGTCGAACAAGCCGGAAGATTTAATTTTTAGGAAGTAACGATGAATCATAATTTTCATCTATTCCCCTCTCACATCTAAACCTAATATCCTCTCTTTCTATACCCGATCTCTACTACCCATCAACCTTCCTCTTCTTGACAACCATGACTCAAGAACATCGACGCCAACGGCGTCGGGGCGCGAGATGAACCATAGCGAACACCGTACCGATAGCTTTTGAGGTAAGAATACAATTAGTAATTTCATAAGTAGTTTGGCTGCAATTATGGGGTAATTGATATAGGGTTATCGTTGTAGGATGGTATAGGATCACCGCGATGATGATGTGACGATGTTGTCTAGCGGATGCGGAAAAGGTAGGATATTCCTACTCAGTTAATTGTTTATAGCTGTAAGACGATATGTTATGATTGTATGGCTGGTTGCATATTGTGATTGATTGCTTATCGTATGTTGTTGGAGTTACGGATGAGATGATGATTGTGATACGGTTCCGACTGAGTGGGTCACTGTGAGAGGTGATTCACGCCCCTTTGTCGCCTCTTGGGTGTCTCAACCAAGAGGGATGTGGACATTAAGGACTTGGGTTCGCTCATTGAGCGGGAATTTGGTGGGCAAGGCTGCGGTCCCTCACTGGCGGTGTGGATTATCGTTGCGGCGGTAATCTAGCAGGGCTACACAGCTTGCTGTGTAGTCAGTTGTTGGAAATGAAAGTGCTGTAGTTGAGCAGTGGTTTGGTTATGAGTTACTTTTGCTTCCGTTTGTGATTGATTATCTCTGTTGTTACATTCAGTTGACTGACCCCGGTTGTTGTTGTCTTTGACATGTTGTGATCCATTCGGGGATGGGGAGCAGCTATGTGGACAAGTTTAGTTGATGGCTGCTGCTTTGTTTACTATGTGCTGGGAGCGGATGACATGCTAAGAGTTGCTAGTTGGAGTCTCACCGTAGTTGCTTTGTATAGTTCTTTTATTCTGTTGTAATCACTATAAAGTTGTACCATGTAAAGTGTTTCATGTATTTGTCAATTTGATCTACTATATCTTGAGTAACCGAGACAGTAGCACTCTGCTGTGCTGGAGTAGCCCTTGGTAGGGTACTTTAGTGCGTCGAGGTGTTACAAAGTGGTATCAGAGCGACCGATTTTGGAATATGTAACCAATGAATGCAGTGAACATAGAGAGTCAATTACAATGAACCTGGTGTATGTGCATTGGGAGCCCACTTAATTGACTTTGGATGGGTAGGCGCCCTCATCTCAAGGTCCTGACCCCGATAAACTTAAGCCAGTCACGAGGAAGGGGTATAAGGTGTGAGTGTGCTTATGTGTTTATGCTGTGTTTTGTACGACCTTTACTGTTGTATGCGATGTCGATATGAGCTGTGATGTTGAAGTCTCAGCATGCTTGTTGAAGTGCATCAATTTATGTTTGCATCTATGTAGTACCCTTGTATGTTAAGTTACTTGATGTATGAGATTGTTAGTATGTATGAATGTTGAAAGCGTGGTTCTGGTTTGTAATGTTGTAGTAGAATGTGATCGTGACTATAGTACTTCTCGCCTAACAGTGGTAATGGCGTGTATATCTACTTGAACTATTAGAAGTGCTGGTAAAGTGCAAGAGCGTGTGTATACTGTTAAAGTAATGCAATAGTGCAGTAGTTAGGACTAATCTGGAACGAGCTCTGACAGCATCTCAGGCTCCGAACAGTATCTTTTGCCTTGCAGGAATAACGAACTGATGGTATATCAAGAAATGCTACTACAGTGACAAGCTCGGCCGAGCTGGGAGGAGCTCGACCGAGCCAAGGGTAGCTCGACCGAGCTATAAGTGCCTCGACCGAGATGATGAGTTACAGAATGTCTCAAAATTCTGCTCAAATACCCAACTCGATCGAGCCAAAAACAACTCGACCGAGCTACTGGCAGCTTGACCGAGCCGTTTCAGCTCGACCGAGCTGATACTGCTACAACAATCTGCGGGTTTCTTAAAACGAAACACTTTCCTATTTCCTTCATAATTTCCATTCTTACAAACACTCCAAACCTTTCTAAAAACCTCCATAGCTAAAGATACAAGGAATTGTAGAGCTCTAATTCATCCTACTCCATTCTTTTGTGCAATTGTCGAGTTGATTTCAAGGTAAGAATTCAATCCTTATCTTACTTGTTTCAATCCAATTCCAGATTTACCCCAAACTCGAAATTAGGGTTCTATAGCAATTGGGTTGCTAAAATTGATGCTAAATCTTGTAGTTGCCCTAGAATCATGTTGTTGTTTGTTGTTTGTTGTTGTTAGAATAGCTCTATCTCCTTCACAATCTTGTTATAATGATGAATTTTTCTAGGGTTCATGCCCAAATTTTCAAATTTCAATTCCCCCAATATCACTTCTTTGAATGGATGGAATGTGTTAATTAACTCCATGATAAGTCCCTATATACCAATATATTCAAGGAAAACGGAGGGAATCATCCAAAAGAGTTGTCTTAAATTTGTCTTAAGAATCCGCCTTAAAACCGTCTTAAGCCACCATGTTTGAACTCTTATTTTGCCTTAATACTTTCCATTATTGAGATTCTTGTGTACATATATTCTACCTTTTCAGTATGGCACCAAAAACAAGACCCGGAGTCTCTTCCAAGCGCACTAGAGCCGCGGCATCGGCTCAAAGGAGGACCGAAATCTTGTTGGAACGAGCATAAGCCCGGGAACAAGAACAAGAGGAGGAGGAGGATCCCGCAATCCTTGTTGTGGATCAATTTCCGTTGGTAAGATTTGTTAGCAATGATCAAAAGGGAGCTTTCTTAGCCTTGATGAAAACCGTACTTACAAGCCTTCAAGGTGCATAGACCACCAAATTCTAAGGGATCTCGGTATTGAGAATACCATGAGAATGATGTTTGATGGCTTGGGGATGGTCGGATTATACAACCTTACTCGGAAATCGTACCACTTCTTGACCTTAGAATTTCTTAGTGCCTATAAGTTTGATGCGACAAGGAAGAGGGTGTCTTTTCGACTCATGAAACAAGACTTTAGGTTGACCCTAGACGAGTTCACGGAACACCTAGGCATAGAGGCTTATGGACAAGATTTTATCATGGATGTGCTCAATATTAATGGAGCTAAGGCTTACTTTCCATACTTGACCGGAGGAACTAGTATCCGGTCCGTGGCCATGCAAATTATTGATATCCAACATATAGTACCTCGCACGTTCCTTAGAATCATGACTTGCCTTCTTTACCCTAGAAATGATGCAAGTAAGGTGAACTCTCACGAGTTAATGATCCCTATGTCCTACCTCAACCCGTGTCGGGAGGAAACGTGGCACTATAGCGCCCCGGGACTCGTATGTTCGAGTTTGGAGATGATAGCTCAAAACCCCACCCGACACTTGGGTTGTGGAGCTATTGTCACTCAATTAGCTCGCCGCCTAACCAACTTTGAGCCACCTGAGATAAGTGCCCCCGGACTTTTATCGTCACCACCCTTGCTTGACCGAACCTACTACGTGGCTAACACATGGATTAGGGAGCTTCCGGATGGTCGGTTGGCCTACAAGGTAAAGGGAAGAATGTGGATGGTACTACCCGATCTGGAACACTTGCCGGTAATTACCCACCTCTCGGAGGTACCGAGACAAACGGGAGAACCCGAACCCTTGCATCACTTCTACCTTATTCCACTCGAGGTTCAAGTGGAGATAGCCGACCCACCGACTATGCACCCAAGGGGGGGGGGCAAGAGCTTCGCATGAGCTAGGAGGGAGAGACCGACTAGGGCAAGAGAGCCGGAGCGGACTCATGCACAACCCGAGTACTCTCAATGGTAGCCCGAGTACCAATACTCGCCATACCCCACGATACATGACCCTAGGATGCAAGAGCACGAGTTGGCCGAGATATTATCCTCTACGCTTGTATTGAGGAATATGCATGAAATGGCCTATGTGCAAGGTATTGGACGTGATCTAGCTCAACCGGTATGGTGGAGAGGAGTGGGCAATGATGCCGGGGTATTTGAGAGTTACGGGGTGGATCGTGCTATGTGGAGACCTCCGAGGAGCTATGAGAGAGGCTACTTGGCCGTACCTTGGGGAGCTAACTACGGGAGTCAACGTGATGACCAAGGGAGATGGATGGGACAAGGAGGATGGAGTGGAGGAGATGGAGCTGGAACATGGCATAGAGCGGGCACCTCGGGCACCGGAGGTGGAGATGATATGGATGCCGACACCGACATTTGATAGCCTTGGCTTGCGTGATGTCTATTTTCAGTTATATTTCTTTTGCCGGACTTATGAGTAGTATTGTTGGTTCTTAGTTGGATTTGTGTGGATTTCTAAACATATTATTCCGTTTGTATTAAGGCCCTAAGGCCGCTACTTGCTTGTTGGGTTAGATATGCCATGACCGGACTTGTTATGTTGTTCTTGTTGCGGAATGTGTTTAACTTGCAGGAACGGATTTGAGTTATGTGAGCATGGCCTTACAATAGTTGGAATTCTGCTCCAGTCTAGATCGGCCGAGGGACTGATAGCTCAACCGAGCTGTCACCGGCTCGACCGAGCCAGAAAGAGCTCGACCGAGCTCTGGAGTTACAGCATGGTAGCTATTGTCTGCCTCGAGACAGCTCGACCGAGCCAGACCGAGCTCGACCGAGCTACTCTTAGCTCGCCCGAGCCGGCCTTAGCTCGACCGAGCTGCTCTGAATCAGACCTTGTTTTCCTGATTGAGCATTGCTGCGTTGCTTCTTATGGTCACTAGTCCCGTAATACATTGCGTTTTGTTATCCTGTAATTATTCCTTTGTCTTATGTGATGGGAGGTCGAACTTCGGGGACGAAGTTCCTTTTAAGAGGGATACATAGTGTCGCGGAAAATATGGTAAGTTGAAACATAGCAAGTTGAGATACCTGATCGAATTGGTGGCATGTAATTGTTTGTGAATTTGCGATATGTATTATTGCTTTCAAGTGTTAAGTAACTGAAGTAATTGTTCCATGCGTGCCGATAATTATCATTTTCGTATATAGTTATAGTGTATGGATTGGGTACATGTGTGATTGTCATATCGTTTGAGTACATTATACAAGTTGTGTGGGCTATGGTGATGTGAAAGCACGATATCGGTGATAGACGCACGCGCGGTTTTATACGAAAGGGAACGGTTGTATGCAAGAGACGGGAACGAGTAACGATAAGCGACGAGAGTGAGATAGCGAAACCTAGACCTTGATAGGAAGTGGGTGAACTTCGGGGTCGAAGTTCTTTTTAAGGAAGGAAGACTGTAATACGCGGTATTTCTAGGACCCTTGACTGACCGTTGACTTATGGGAACCCTAGTAGGAGATGGAGTAGAATACATAGACACCCTTCGATGAATGTCACGACTGGACGTATGGGCTCGGCCGAGTAGGTCACTACTCGACCGAGCTAGCTCAGCTCGACCGAGCTAGCTCAGCTCGGCCGAGCTGCTCCTAGCTCGACCGAGCTGCGTTGAACAGACTGGAAGATTTAATTTTTAGGAAGTAACGATGAATCATAATTTTCATCTATTCCCCTATCACATCTAAACCTAATATCCTCTCTTTCTATACTCCATCTCTACTACCCATCAACTTTCCTCTTTTTGACAACCATGACTCAAGAACATCGACGCCAACAGCGTCGGGGCGCGAGATGAACCATAGCGAACACCGTACCGATAGCTTTGAGGTAAGAATACAATTAGTAATTTTATAAGTAATTTGGCTGCAATTATGGGGTAATTGATATAGGTTTATCGTTGTAGGATGGTATAGGATCACCGTGATGATGATGTGACGATGTTGTCTAGCGGATGCGAAAAAGGTTTGATATTCCTACTCAGTTAATTGTTTATAGCTGTAAGACGATATGTTATGATTGTATGGCTGGTTGCATATTGTGATTGATTGCTTATCGTATGTTGTTGGAGTTACGGATGAGATGATGATTGTGATACGGTTACGCCTGAGTGGGTCACTGTGAGAGGTGATTCACGTCCCTTTTTCGCCTCTTGGGTGTCTCAACCAAGAGGGATGTGCACATTAAGGACTTGGGTTCGCTCATTGAGCGGGGATTTGGTGGGCAAGGCTGCGATCCCTCACTGGCGGTGTGGATTATCGTTGCGGCGATAATCTGGCAGGGCTACACAGCTTGCTGTGTAGTCAGTTGTTGGAAATTAAAGTGCTGTAGTTGAGTAGTGGTTTGGTTTTGAGTTACTTTTGCTTCCGTTTGTGATTGATTATCTCTGTTGTTACATTGAGTTGACTGACCCCGGTTGTTGTTGTCTTTGACCTGCTGTGATCCATTCGGGGATGAGGAGCAGCTATGTGGACAAGTTTAGTTGATGGATGCTGCTTTGTTTACTATGTGCTGGGAGCGGATGACATGCTAAGAGTTGCTAGTTGGAGTCTCACCGTAGTTGCTTTGTATAGTTCTTTTTTTCTGTTGTAATCACTATAAAGTTGTACCATGTAAAGTGTTTCATGTATTTGTCAATTTGATCTACTATATCTTGGGTAACCGAGACAGTAGCACTCTGCTATGCTGGAGTAGCCCTTAGTAGGGTACTTTAGTGTGTCGGGGCGTTACAGCCCCAGTGGTGATATTAGCTGGGGTTGGAAAACAATATTCAAAGTTAGAGATAAACTAGCTTCTGGTTACCTGAATGGACAGTGGACATTGGATCTCAAAACGATACACTGTCCAGAGTGGCTATGATCTTGTGAGACAGAAATTCCAGACAGTGCACTGGCATAAGCAGGTCTGGAATCCTTGGTGTATCCCTAAGCATCAATTTGTGGGATGACTTATTGCTAGAGAAGCACTCTTACTTAAAACTAGACTGCTTTCTCTAGGAATTAGCACTGATGACGAATGCATGTTATGTGGCAATGAGAGTGAAACTTATACTCATTTATTCAAAGACTGTGAGTATGCAAAGAGATTGCTGGAAGAATTGGCCAAGTTGATGGGTGTTAGGTTTACTGCCCCTAATCTGTTGTGTTGGATAGAAGCTGGACAATACTCTCAACTGAAGACAGGTGTGCTAACTTATGTAGTAGCTGCAGCATTTTACCACATCTGGTTACAAAGTAACAAAGCCCGAGTTGATGGTTGTGTACTTCGACCTGAAGTAGTATGTGACCTGATCATGAAGGCAATTAAGATTCGCGTAGCTACACATCCTAGCCAAGGAATAGCTAATAGAGATAAATCATAGTTAAGGAGTGTTAATTTGTTTGTATAAATCCTCTTGTAGGATTTTGGAAATTGTATGTACCTAAAATGGACTAGTTGTAACTTTCTGGTTACGGTTTTAATGGAAATGCTTACATTTCATCTAAAAAAAAAATAAATATAACGAAAAAATATTAAAATTATATTAAAAACAATAAAAAATATGCTTCTAATTTAAGCCTTTGTGAGCCCGATATCTAATCGAATTTGGTGAAGCTTGACTCGAGCTCAGTTTGAGCCAAGTTTTGACCGAACCGATTTTTAGGGTAGGGCGAGCCAACTTAGATCATTTATAGTCCTAGATATGACTATATTGCTTATATTTTTATTGTACACAAAAATAAATGAAACTATGATTTGAAGTTAGGAAGCGAAAAGTAATTTAACATTATATGGATGAGCATATAAGGTTAATAAAACAGTAAAGTATAAGAAACTAACAAAAAATATTAAAATAACCATGCCATAGGGGAATGTCTTCATTGTGTAGACACATGTGTCTATACCTTCCGCAAGCCTCCTGATGATAATCGGGCAACATGTTTAATATTTCGTTAGGTATTGTGTAAGTCTTTTTATAAAATGTTGCTCGAAAATGAAATTCATCTCTCGAGTCATCATGTATGTCCCGTTATGGTCATTCTGATAGTAATTAGAGTCGATCCCGACACATTGTCAGAAACCGTCCCTCCATTTCAGAAACCGCCTCATTTAGTCGGAAAATTTTGTAAACCGTAAATAGATATTTTTGTAGCTTAGAATCTAGTCAGAAACCTAAGCTCTATCATGAAACAGAAAATTCGACCCGCTTCCCTTGATCTGCGCACGTGATTTGAACTAGGACACTTAAAATGAACAAATATAGCACAAGTTGCGCCACAGAGAAGGGGCGCCTGATAAGCCATGCCATTTATTATTATCGAGATAAGGGTAATTGCGGGTTCGAGCCTGTTTCTTCCTCTTCTTCTTCTTTTTCTCCTATAAATAGAAGCCTTATTTGGTCCTTATTTAAAACACAACGCGATTGAATTTTCTTGCTCATTTCTTCTCTCTCATTGCATTATAGACCTCAGTCCTACATTCCACGCTACGTGTTTAGTCTTCTTACCACGTAAACCCGATTCATACCGTGGAGCCTTCATCATGCATTAGATCGACCAATTTGACCAATACGATTCACTAAAATAAGTTTTTCAATCTTTTTAAACAAAGGTCGTTTTTAAATTTAAATAGCATACTCAAGCAACGATTTAAAAAAAAAAAAAAAAACTTTCGCCTTCTTGTCATCTTACCTAACATGTAAGTTCTAAGGGTGTAATAATACTCATTTATATTGCTTTTGAACTGTGCTTCATGTGTAATTGTTGTACTCGTTAAATATGATCTTTATGGTTTCATAATTATAAGACCGGGACACAAATTAACATTTTATTACAGAGCTGACATTTAGACCTGACGCTAGGTTTCCCAGGCCACATTAAGTGGAGCCTTAATTTGGACCACTTTAAAATGCTGCGTAGACTACTTTTCGTCCTTTCTTTGTTTCCGCCTTATCATATTTTCCTAATTTACTCTGTTTAATTTTTATGTTTTAACTTTTTTTTAGTTTTGATTCTGATTTCAGATCTCCAACAATTAATATTAGAGGATTTAATTTCATTAATCTTCAATTAATTCCAATTAATCATTTATTTTCTAATATATATATCCATACTCTTTTAAAAACCCAAAGATGGGTTACTGTTCCCAGAACAGTAACTTTGGGCGTTTAGGACCATTTTGCTCCTAGCTATTATTATTATGGTATTCGTTGCTTTTGACCCCTTCTTTTCTTTCTTTCACTCAGCTAGCTAG
>JAGPOY010002492.1:0-14730 GCA_018983105.1 Silene uniflora | reverse complement strand
TTTTGCCCCAAATTCTTACCCATCAAAATGTCCCTTTTGCTTTTCCCCATGAATTTTTTGGATTAAACTAACCCCCACTCACCCAACTATACATTACTTTTTATTATTCTATTCAATTTCATAACACCCTCTCTCCTATTATCTTACCCCTACCCATTACTTTTTATTATTCTATTCCACTCCATAAATTTCCTACTTTTTCCCAAAAGGGACATTATTTGTGGGTAGGAGGGAGTAGTTGCTAAGTTACCGTCGATTGACGTTTGTATGTTGTGGTTATTATGGGTTATGACTTTGTTTGATAACTTGATGGGGATGATCAAAGGAAATCATCTGGTGAGTTAGGGCGAGGCTAAATTGGAAAGAATTGTTCAGAATGGCGGGTTTAGTTGTTGGTTAAAATATGAGTCATAAAACAACCGTTGATTGATGTTTGTATGTGGTGGTTATTATGACGTTGTGTTGATAACTTGATGAGGTTGATTAAGGAAGTCATTTGGTGAGTTAAGGCGAGCCTAGATGGGAAAGAATTGTTCAGAATGGCACGTTTAGTTGGTTAAAATATGAGTCGTTAAATTACTGTTGATTGACGTTTGTATGTGGTGGTTATTATGACTTTGTTTGATTGATAACTTGATGAGGATGATTAAGGAAGTCATTTGGTGAGTTAATGCGAGGCTAAATGAGAAAGAATTATATTGTTCAGAATGGCGCGTTTAGTTGGTTAAAATATGAGTCGTTAAATTACCGTTGATTGACGTTTGTATGTGGTAGTTATTATGACTTTGTTTGATTGATAGCTTGATGAGGATGATTAAGGAAGTCATTTGGTGAGTTAAGGCGAGGCTAAATGGGAAATAACTGTTCGGAATAGCGGATTTAGTTGGTTAAAATATAAATCGTTAAATTACCGTTGATTGATGTGTGTATGTAATGGTTACTATGACTTTGCTTGACAACCTGATGGGGTTGATTAACGAAGTATTTGGTGAGTTAAGGCGAGGCTAAATGAGAAAGAATTGCGTGGAATTGGGGGTTTAGTTGGTTAAAATATGAGTCGTTAAATTACAGTTAACTGGTGTTTATATATGGTGGTTATTATGACTTTGATTGATAAGATAAATAATATGTCATTTTGTATATCGAAGCATGCCCACCTCAATCATGGATCACACACTCTTGAAAAACTTTGATATGAATTTTTTTTCCGGATGGGCCAGTGTACTAGGGGATAGAATGTCCCATAAACACCAACTCATTAATTGTGAGTGGTGGCGATAATATTGGTTCGGATAGGTTGCTGAAAAATAGAGAAGGGAGATTGACATGGTGGAGGCGGGGTGGATGGGTGGTTGTCGGGATTGGTGAAGCGAGGGAGGTGCCAATAGTGGTGTCGGTGTAGGAGTTGGTAGCGGCGATGGTGGTGGTGTAATAGTTGTCCATTATTTTCATTTTAAATCAAACAAAATGTTTAATTAAAATGGCACAAGACTCATTTCCTCTCCAATAACTGCAATAAGGATGCCATTGGGGCGAGGCGGTGTTAAATATAGCCTCATCGCACCCATACCCACCAAGCAGTACTCATACTCACTCATACTCATACGTGCGTCCACCACCCATTGCGAGTACAAGTATACAACTCCGCACCCGCCCACCCACTAACCCACCAAATCATAATTTTCGTCGGTTCTTTTAAAAAAAAAATTATAGTCACCGCGAATTTCAAAAATTTCATTTGACCTTAACAATCTAAGTTTTCAACAAAAGTTCATCAAAAAAGCTATACAAACAATCGTCATAATATTATTTTTTAAATAATTGGTGGGTAGACAGGTATGAGAAGAGTATGAAACTATGACGCAAAATCCCATGACAAGTGAATTTCGGTACCCATACTCGCTGCCCACCCATGAAACTTTATCCGTACCCACTCCACTTGAGGCAAGTGCAATGCAATATCAACTTGTACATGCCCCGTTGGCCCACTAAAAAAACTATATAAACAGTCGTAAAAAAAGTATTCTTTTAATAATTTTTGGACATACAAATATGAGGTGGGTATGACGCAAAATCCACCAGTACCTACCATCTATGGCGGTTGGAGTTTTGGTACTCATCCCTCTATAACTAACTAGTAAGTCTCCTGAGAGACGGCATCTCAATAAGTTTATTAAGAGACTAATGTACAAATTGAAGAAAAACTGGTACTAAACCTAATAAAATAGGTACTAAACCTAATAAAATAGGTATACATTAGGATTAAAGATAAAAATGGGTACATTTATCATGTAAATAGGTACAAAATCACTATGTCACGATCAACGATAAAATGGTCACGAAATACAAATAAAAGGGTACGAAATACAAATAAAAGAGTACGAAGAAATGATCTCTCAATAACTTATTGAAAGACCGTCTCTCACAAGTTTTAGTCATAACTAAGAGAATAAGAGATTTGATTCTTCACAAAAAAAAACCACAATTCTTTTCTGTATAATTAAGTCATTAATTAATAAGGTTACTCCTTTAGTAAATATAATGTAAAAGCATCTTTCTATATACTAAGTGAATAAAAATTCTCAAACATTTTCCATTCAAAAGAAATCTACTTCAATAAGGAAAGAAAACTTTCTTTTTTTTTTATTAAATTTTTTATCTTAATTAAGATATACTCCCTCTACAATAAAACCTAGAAATCTCTCTAAAACCCTCTCTCTAAAAACCCTAGCCTCCATCAGTCAAATCTGGGTCTTCAATCGACAATTGATCGATAGTAAGCCCCCAAATAACTTTATTTACCAATTTTTAGTATGAAATTTTTCGAATTAATCAATAAAAGTTTCCCTTTTGGTGAGATTCGTTGGTGTGTCTCTATTTTTGGAGTTTTTTCAGTCCTAGTTTTTCTAGGTTTTAGTTCTATTGGTAATATAGATAAGAGCGCCTTGGTCGTTCCTCTTATAGTGAAGATCAGTTTCGTAATGGATCGTTATATGGTATTAATACATATGTTGTCGGTTTATTGGTTGCAATCAATTTGGTCATGTGAAATCGTTTCTCGCCAAGGCTCAAGATTCTACGACCCTCTTGTGAAAAGCTGTTTGCGGCGATATGATAGAGGACGTGCTTTGGAGCAATTCAAGTTTACAGATCTTTCTTTGAACGAGTTTTTGTTTTATTTGGTTTTAGTCGATTTGTATCCGGTCGAATTTGACACATGTTTCGTATGACTATTTATTAATGAATTGATTTTCTCTTTCAAAAAAAAAAAAAAGATATAGTAATCATTTAGTCACCTATAATATTTTTTGAACTAAAACAAAACAAATTTGATTTATATAAATCTAAAAATATGAAAAACGTATAAATTGAAATTATTAGTTTTGTATAAAAAAAACCTAAAATCTCTTATATACTAGAAAATTAACACAACTAAAAAAACTCAGGTCAAAATTTCCGCTCACATTTTTCATGTTGACTAATTGAATGACAAATGAAGGAAGTGGATCCACTATTAATTTGGTCCATTATTACGATTTTATTGAATCCTCAATCTACTAAAAAAAAAGGCGAACTCACTAATTTTCCCGTCAAAAAACATCTTTTAAAATAAGAAAAATATTATTGTATTCACTAAATAAGGAAATTAATAATTATAATGTATTTCATTATATGATTATTTTCATTAAAATTAATCTTTTCATCAAATTATATAATTTTCACTAAACACTAAACTACAATATTTTAATTAAAATATAAATGATATAAAATTATAAGATATTAAATGTTTTATTAATATTATTATTTGAGAATGACTTGGCTTTATACTATGTATAGACAAAACTATAAATCGTTTTGATTACTTTCATGACCAAAAAAATTTGAAAGAATTTATAAATTGGAATCATTAATTTTGTGGTACAAAAAAATACTTTTCAACAATAATTAATTCTCTTAGCTTAATTTTCAGTTTTAATTTTTTGTTTCTCAAAACAAAATACAATAAAGAGAAAATTGAACAACTATGTTGATGCCACTATTTATTTGTGGGAAATATCCGTATATTTCACCATCTAAATTTAGGATTATAACGAAATTAAGTATGTGAAATTACTTGTCATAAACGAAAACCATAAACGAAAAGGTGATTAAGAAATAACCTTTGGTCCTTGCAAATTCGGCCTAAGAACATATATCAACACGGTATCCTCCTATTAGTTGCACCCAAGATGCGTCGAGACTATGCCTTTTCTTGCTATAAAGAGTTCTCTAAAATTACTGATAATTTGAGAGAAAGTTTTGTATTTTTGTTGAGAGAAATGAATTAGTTGATTAGGAGAGAATGAGAGTTAGTAATATACTAACTTTTCTCACCTAACAACTACTAACAAAATGAATAAAAAGGGGAAGATATTATCTCCCTATTTTGCTCCATTTACACGTCCAAAACCAAGGGAGTATCGGAGAGAATGGACTCTCTTTTAATCTTATTTTGGTTGTTAGTCTACTAAAATGTATAATGTCAATTTGTATTATAAATTGTCATTTTAATTTGTCATTTATTAACAAGTCCACTACAACCTTTTGCAGTCGATATTATTAATACTAGTCCGACAACATTAATAATGACAATATCGTATAATACATATATTAATTATAAATATCGCATATTTATAATTTGCTAATTAAATATAACCGTTTATGTTTAATTATGAATTAACCGTTTAATTCATTTAAGCTTACATTATATACATTTAATTAAATATAACAATTTATATTAAATAACGAATTACAGTTAATTCGTATAAGCCAATATTATTTAATCTCATTAAATAATCGTCTTATCATAACATTGACTAACCTTTTAGTCAATTACATCGACTAACCATTTAGTCATATTAGGCATCAATGTGATTATATTTTCATATAGTCACATCTCTCGAACACATCCTTTAGGTGTGACTTTTAGGGACCAGTTGATCACCGCCATCCTTATGACAATAACGTCAAACTTCTAGCAAGCCAACCGTTATCGATAAACGTTAATCAATTGATTATAATACAAAGTATACCCTGTGAACATTTAAGAGATTTATTATGTTATCACACTAACTGTGGAGGACACAAGCTCCAACATTATTTTACAGTTCAATTTTACTCATTTTTCTTGAATATTTTTACTGTTCAATTTTTTTTCCTCATATTAAAATATAATGAAGTGAAATATGAAAAATTAATAAGGTGTTAATTTAGCATGATTAAGTAATACAAAAATAGAAACTCTATAAATACCGCGCATTTATTGAGCGAGATCTAAACTAGTACTCTATTACTCGCCCACCCACCCATGAGACTTTACCCATACCCATTACAACAAAGGCGAGTGTGATGCGATATCCACTAGTACATGGCCCATTTTGAACTGGATTTATTTAGAATATTAACTTTTTTAACTTAACTTGGAATCTTAAATGGACTTACGAAATTTTCTAAATCTATGAGATTCGAACCGAACTAAATGTATAAGATCTAAATTGAATTTATTAAGTCTGAAACTTTGAACGTTTGTAAACTAAACATATACATATTATTAACTGAATCTAAAGAGATGACTTTAGGTCTAAAAAAAAAGGACTAAATAATCTCGTTACTCCCTCCGTCTTAATGAAATACGGAGTATACTCCAGTTACTTATGCTTTATATATAAAGATCAAAATATAAAGAGACGGGAATTGCTGTTAATACTACTAAAATATACTAAAATTAGAAACGTTACAACCCTGTTCTTTTCGGTTGAAAAGAGCTGAACTGAATTTAACGGGGTTGAAATAAAAATTATTTTTTGGAGTGATGACCAGAACGAAACTGAATAAACTTGAACGAAAATCACATGAAATTAAGTCCTAAAGAACAAGTGTAACTATTGATTAAAACTCATTATTGACCAGACGAAAGAGGAACTTCTTCCGTTCCAATGAGTTGTATACGTTTGCTTTATACACATATATCAATACGCCTTTTCTTTCGATCATATCTTTAGCTATAGATGACTAAAGTTTATAAAAATTTGATATTCATAACGTACTCGATAAGACGATTTTAAAAAATATCAAATGACTATCTTTTATGTTAGATATTGGGGATTATAATTAGAGCTGTTCATGGGTCATCCCGTCCATTGAATCCGGCCCATCCCGCCCGCTAAATAAGAGGGTACGGACAAGGCGTTTTAAGAAAAATACAAAGGCCCAGTCCACTAACCCGTCCCGAACCCGCTAACCCGCTTGTCCGTGGGCCAAAAATTAAACATGAGCCCGGCCCATGTCCGACCCAAGGCCGGATTTGGACACCTCTAATTATAATGAAGCTTTTAGTGTTAAAAAAAAAAGAAATGTATATACAATTTATTGGAGCGGAGAAAGTATAATGTATGATAAACTCAATCCAAGAAAGTTCGTCATACTCGGATGTTCTTATCCACGTTGTTAGCGACGATAACCTCGTTGTTGATTGCTAGGAGTGCATGACGTGATGTCAATGGGCCATGGGCCGTGATTTAAGTATTTGGGCCTTCACGTGTTACAAATTTTGCAATTGACAATTTTACACCTAGGGTTTGCTATAAATAGCGCAATTATTTGATGATGGATGTGTCATGCCTCTTTTTGTTTTGCAATTTGCATTGAGATCTAAATTTGACAAAAAACCAGATCTACCTTTTGAAATCCTCCAACACCCACACAAATTGTTGATCTTCCCGAGGTATGTGATCATCATTACAATTTCAATTTTTGTTGTTTATATGTTGGGTTTTAACACCAATTAATTGAATAATTTTCAATTTGGGTCATGTGATCAGGATAATGATACGGCGTCATCAGGTGACGTTCAATTTTAACGTCATCCTTTCACATGCACCTCTTAATATTAAGATCCTCACATTAGGATGTGATGTACCCACTAATATAAGGGTGTCCACTTAGTACATGTGAGAGGGTGACGCTGAGATTGAGCGCCACCAGATAGCGCTAACTCATTTTCCATGTATTAATTTGATATTTAGTTTGTTTATTATAATATATAGTATAGATATAGATATACTTTTAATTTAATTATTTATCATAAATAAATAAATGATCGAAATAGGGGTATTGGCCTTCTAAAAGTAGATTATAATTAGCAGAATTTGTTAATAGATTATAATGAGGAGAATATGTTAACAGATTTGACTAATATATTAAATTAGTAGAATAGAATTTGTTAAAGTTATTTGATACTCCCTCCTACCCATAACTAATGTCCCATTTAGGTAGGGGCACGAGAATTAAGGAATAAAGTTAAATAATGAAAAGTATTGTTTGGGTAAGAAAAATGTGAGTTAAATAATGAAAAGTAATGAGTAAGAGTGAGTTTGTTTGTTAATAATGAAAAGAGTAAAGGGTTAAAGAGTCATAAATATGGCAAATGAGACATTTGTGTGGGTAAACAAAATTGGCAAATGAGACATTAGTTATGGGTAGGAGGGAGTAATTAACAGATTTTAATTAATGGATTTTCTCTATATATTTTTGACTATAAGAAGAAGGTAAAGTTTAGTATTTTTCAATGGGTAAAAAGGTAAATTTATTGTTTTTCCTAATCTATTTTGATACAATTTGCTGAGCAAACATATTGTAAAATAATAGATTCGACCAAAGTTAACTCCAAACTCAAATGAAAAAGTATTTTTTTCTTATAAGAGTATGTTTTCTTCAATGTGGCCATGTGGGTACATCCTGAAGAAGAAACTGGCTTGATCGGTTAGACTTATTAGTAGGATGTGTTTGGATTGAAAGATTTTGAAGGAAAAAAAATGCGGAGAGTAAGAGATTTGATATCCCTTGCTTGTTTCGCAAATAAGGGTGAATGGAAATCCAAGGTGATGGATTTGGAAGGATCCCTTCCCCCCTTCAAGACAAATCAAAATCTTTCCATAATTAGAAATATTTGGAAGGAAATTGTATCGGAACAACCACTCTCCACTCCCCTTTTCTTCCCCTCCATTTCTCTCTGCGTTTGCTATCCAAACACAGGGAGAGAATGAGGGTACTATTTGATGTAGGGAAAAAGAGAAGAATATGATAAAGAAATTTGGAGATGGAGCAAAGGAAAACACAAGTAAGAAATAAAAGAGAGCAAAAATAAGAAAAAAATGGAGGAGAGAATGTGTCGTGGGTGTTTGGATATAACCTGTCTCCAAATTTTTTCTATTTTGGAAAGATTTTGATTTGTTTTTTAGAAGCGAATATGGATCCCTCCTAGTCCTCCCCACGCTTATTTGCTATCAAAACAAAAGGTTTTAAATCTCCTACTCTTCCCTTTCCCTCCAAATCCTTCCATCTAAATAAATGGACCGAATATGTCTTAGTCTAGTGATTAAGACGGAGATATTATGGACAATAAGTTCCAAGTTCGAATTTTCCCTTCTTTATTGTAATGCGACTAGGTGCGTACTACGTTAAAAGAAATGTGAGCTCACACATCAAATTCCCATGATATTATTCCAAATCTTTTTCTATGTTAGCTCTTAATGTATGTTTTAGTGACATGTGCTAGAAAAACTAATACTCCCTCTATATTTTCATGATGTTCTCATTTCATTTAAATACTCTTCACGTATAGTTAAGAAGTCGGAACATCATTAAAACACAGAGGGAGGATATACTACTAATAAGATTGTCTTTATATGATTGAACTATCTTGATTTATACTATCAGATTTGTAGTAATAAGAATTTTTATTTCATATATTATGTTTCCACCAAATTTGAATAGGAAATTAAATAAGCAACTCCCCTTATTATATAGAAATTGAAATTCATAGTAATTTCATGTGAATTGGGGTAACCAAATAACCTACCATTTTTACAATTTAAATGAATTACAAATATTATGTTTTTTAGAGGGCAGCCAAATAACTTATTAAGTTACAAATTCAATTTTATTCAGGTAACACTTACTCTAAACAGAATCACACCCTTCACTTCTCTTCCCTTATATTTCTAAACAATAGAATCCTACTACTCCCTCCATACCACCAAAGGTAACACTTACTATAAACAGAACCCTACCAAATGTAACATTCTTTATTTGACCCACAATATTACCAAGTTATCCTTATAACCATTTCATATTTACACAAAATGCCATTACATACCCCACCTCCCAACCTACAATTACATACCCACCTAATTGTTCCCTTTTTGCCTCCACTTTTACCCTCTTTTCTTAAATAACCCAATTTCACCATGTTACCTTTGGTGTGGTATGGAGGGATATTAAAAATGGAATAATGAATCTCCTATAAGACCGGTTTTACCAAAACCGTAAAGGTAAAGGACAACGACAATTTATAACTACCGTCTGTTACGTGTTGTTACTCTCAATTCTCAGTTCTCACCAATGATCTGTCATTTCGATGGACTGATGGAGTCGCAACTCACAAACGTCAAAATCACCCTCCGTTTTTCATAAAACTTCAAAATCATCAAAAACAGTAAATATAGTTAAAAAAATTACCTTCCAAAATGCTCGACACTCCATTAGAGCAGTAACTCAGCACACAGTAACTCAATTAAAGCAGTATATAGTAAGTAGTAAGCAACTAAGCACGGTAAAGTGTAGTTTTACTGTGGTGCGAACTCAAACTTACTTCGTCGTTCGCAACTTCGCCATCGATGCTTTCTCAGTACTCTAGGTGACGATCTTCCTCATTTTCACTTCAATAATTGACGAATTCATGATCGCGCAACTCTAATTTGTTATATTTCAATGGAAAACTTCGAATTTAGGGTTTCGACATCGTATCGGTTATTTATTGCGTTTTTTGCTTGATTTTTGTGTTAATAGTATAGATTATGATTCTCCTAAGCTCGTAATTGAGCTTCGTGCGTTGAGTTTCGAGTAATTTAGTTGATATTTTTGCTGATGAGCGAAGTTTCTTGCGTTTTTAGTTGAAAGAATTGGCTTGCGATTGTTGTGTATATCGCTGGAATTGTGAATTTAGGTTATCAACTTACTTCGTTTCTTGCTTAATTACTCGTCTTCTGTAGTTAAACATCGTGTTGATGTTACAGATTAGGATTCTATAACGTTGTAATTGAGGTGCGTATTTGTGATTTTATATACTTTTGAGGTTGAGTAGATATCTTGCTGATGAGCAAAGTTTCATGAATTTGTAGTTGTACGGATTGCGATTCTTGTGTATATCACTGGAATTGTGAATTTAGGTTATTGACTTGCTTAATTGCTCGTCTTCTGTAGATAAACATCGTATTGATGTTACTAATTAGGATTTTGGTAACGTTGTAATTGAGGTGCGTACTTCTGTTGCTTTTACTTTTAAGGTTTAAGTTCTTGAGTAGACATTTTGCGAGGAGCAAAGTTTCATGAATTTGTTAGTTTTAAGGTTTGCAATTGTTGTGTATATCACTGCAATTGTGAATTTAGGTTATTGACTTTAAATTGTTATGTTATTCCTTTTCTTGCTTAATTGCTCGTCTTTTGTAGATAAGCAATTAAGCATCATGTTCATGCTATAGATTAGGATTCTGGTGATAGTTTAATTGAGTTGTGTATTTGTGTGTGATTTATTCTTTGAGGTTTCAGTAAATGAGGAGACCTTTTCTGATAAGCGAAGTTTCATGAATTTTTTTAGTTGAGATATCAACTTTATATTGAATCTTATTGTGTTTCTTGTTTGTCTTTGTAGATAATCATCGTATTAATGTTATATAGTATAAGGATATTAGGATTCTGGTAAATAATTGAGTTGTGTACTTGTGTGATACGGAGTATATGCTTCGGGTTTCAGTAATTTGGTAGACATTTTGCTGATGAGTGACTGCAATTGTAGTTGTACATTACTGGAATTGTGAATTATCTTGGTTGAGGCGAGGGTCTGAGAAGAGTATGAGATTCATTTGTTTAGTTTCTCGAAAATTTGACCGAAGTTGTAATTTATTATGCAGCTGTTGATTTTAAGAATAGCAATGTCCAAGCAGCTGTCATCACTTTGTCAGGCTGGGCAGCTGGCAGAGTCGAGGTCCTTAATCGAGGGGTACCGTGGTGCATGGTTTCGGTGTGAGGTATTTATGACTGAGATGTGACTGTTCTTTTTGCGTAAAACAGTCCTATTTTGTGTTATGAAACTCGTCTTTATTATTTAGATAATGACTGGTATAGGTGTATTTTACAATGTTTTCACACTTAACATCTAGACTAAGTCATTCATGGAGGAGCTGGACTTTTCGGAGTGTTGTCTTGTTGTTCTTCCATCTCCACTTAGAGATTTTTTTTTCAGTACCGAGTAATTATTTTCAGTATAACATTATGGTTTCACTGAACTACTGATTACCCTTACTACTGACATCGTTTTTCGTGACTTCGCAACCCCTTAGTTATATTAGTTATCATGATGACTGATGACATGAACTCATAAGCCCACTGCTTGGATATGTTCTATAACAGCTCATAAGCAAAGCTGTGAGGATATAGCTTGATATGGAAGGTCTTGACTGCCAAGATTCTATATTAGAAAACTACTTTAATGAATCCTTGGTTTTACATTTTACTTTAAACTAGAGAGAGAGTTTGTTTGTTCTGTTTCGACCATGAATTCTTGGGAACTCCTTAAGCAGACGGCTTTTAATTCGGATATATTTCTTTTCTTTTTTGTCTCTGGTACCAGTTATGCCAAACTGTATTTTGTACTGGCATATTAGTTTCAAAAGTTTCATCTTGGAGTACGCTGTCTCTACTAACATGGATTATTTGTTGTTTGTTTAGATCAAGGAAGTTGTAACGGGCAAATGGCGAATTAGATGTCATGTTCGATACTATGATTACGACGATGATGGTTAGATATCTCTTCCTAACCTAAGTTTTACGAATTTATGTTCACTTACAAAGTTTACATTCACTTGCAAAGTTCACATGTGAAGAACTGCATTTTTTGCGCTTTTTTATACTATGATTAAATGTCAAATGCGAGGAAAAGAGCAACTGAGAATTTTATAGCCATTTAATCTTCTCTTATGTTACTACGATCAATTGTTTTACTATTTTTTACTAGCTAAGTTATGACACAAGTCCTGAACCTAAGATAAGCGAGCATTTTAGTGTTGAGTATACATTTCATTGTGTTAATTAATGAATCTAAGGAGCATGGTCGGAGGAAGTCCGAACTTTGAGAAATACTTTGGAAGCACATCGGTTTTGATTAAGTAAATTGGTTTAGATTAAGTAAATGTCAAACTGAATATTTGGAGTGTAGATTTAGTGAAACCGGAGTCGGGGAGGCGAGGATGATAATTTTTTAAGAAAAGTTCTTTAAAGAATCCAAATCTTTTTTTTCCTCGATATAACCGATATGTACGTTCTATTAATATCACTGCATCTATCTACAGATCTAGAGTGGTTAGATTTGTATCAGATACCCAGGAGCAAGAATGGCTCTAAGAAGGCAAAAAGAGAGTTGATGTTACGACCACAATTTCCTCCAATCTATCATGAAAGTGAATTGCCTCACATTAACGCTACTTCAGATGTTGCAATTGTGGTGGATGGTGGCTGGAGTGTTGGGGATATGGTTGACTGGTTGAAGGACGAATGTTATTGGTCTGGAACAATAATTGAAATTCTGGGTGATGATACTGTTCAGGTAAAAATTTAGCGAGTTTCTCAAATGCCAACTCAACTAGCTTGTTATTTGTGTTGATTGTCCCAAACTGAGCTCAATTAAACTATACGTTGGCTTAAGCTTGCTAGGCCCTTATGTTTTGTCACCACTGTTACATTCTATTTTGTTCTTACACATGCAACCCGTTGTAGGTTAAATTTCCAGACCCACCAGTAGGCGAAGGAATGTCTTGCGTTGCCAGCGTCAAGGATCTTCGCCCATCTCTGAAATGGCGCCCTGATTCTGGTTGGACGTTTCCTGTACGTATGGTATATGCTATTTTACTGATTCACGATCTATGTTCCGGACTGTGTTTAGACTCAAATTCTAAAATAACTTCACAATAATATCACGTCTCCGAGAAATCTGTGCTTGAGGGACTTGGAAATTTGAAGAGAAGTGTTGTGACTCTAATATAAACATAGGTTAAAACTCCATGGTATTATTTTTCTGCATAATCATCCTTATATAATTGTTTTTTGATTAGGAAAGAAAACTAGGCTCATCCACAAGAGACAAGTGATCGTTCTTTAGCTTTGAATATGCTCAACAAAGTAACTAACACTTACCTTTGAGAACAACGATTACACTTAGTTGAGAATGATCACGACATTCCGTATAAATAATATAGGCAACAGTGTTGCGGTGTTTGTTTCTGCTGCTGCAGTGCTAAATTCTTTGCTTATATTTTTTAAGTTATAGTTAATTAATAAGGTGTACACTTGTTCTAACCTTTTAATCATGATCACAGGATAGTACAAATGGTCATTCTCATGCTCGTTTGATTCAACCTGCAAAACAAGGTACGACAGTGATTTATTTTGTACATCAATGTTTCAGATCAAGTCTGAGGCCATGGCCCTATATCTAACGTGACATTCTTCTGTTCTGACTGATATTAATGCCTGATCTTTTGTCATATCCATAGCGCATCATTTATCATGCTTTTATCCCCATCATCGTTATTTTCTCAATTTTCTTGTGCAGCTCTGTTTCCAAAATCTCTGGATGATGTGGTGTTAGAAGGCAATCCAAATCCTAAGGCCACACCTAGGTCCTTACTGGATGCAAGTGATTCAATCTCTTCTCATACGTCAGCCAGCTCACTGCCTCTACTAAACAAATTGATGCACTCCAAGGGTTCTCCTAAGCCGGGCAATGATATTTCTGGTAAAGATAGAGCGCAGGCTCATGGAGAAAGTATGAAGATGGATCCACGGGATTCTGCTGCTCGAAAGCCTAGTTTCTCAGATAGTGTTTCCAGTACATACATCAATGGTGCTTCAACTGAAGTTCCAGTAGTCAGTTCTGCTAAAAAGCAGGACCCTGAAAATATATCTGCAAAAAGACCGAGGGTGAATGAGCCAATTCCTCTGAACTCCACATACTGTGATAGCATAGAATCTACAATCATGGATTTCGAGGAGCTTGTATGCAGAGTCAAATGGCTGAAACAAATTTTGAAGTACGGAAGCCTTTCAACCTCCATGCACAATAAATGGGAATTTCTGGAACATCCCGCAGGTTCCAAACCTAACTAAGCTGAGAAAGAGAAATTTGGTAAGAATCTATCCCTTATGTGTGAATTGTGATATATTTTTTCCCGGTAAAATTATTGGTTGTCGGTCTATATTTGATATTGCTACCTGATAAAGTAACTTCTGACTAATATCTTGTTTGGATAGAGAGATGTGGAAGAGAAGGAAAAGATAATTTCCCTTGTTTAATCAGTTAGTTGGGGTGGAGTGTAAATGGAGCATTATCCTTCCAAAAATCTTTCTAATGCCGAAAGGATCGAGGGAAAATATCTCACTCCATGCTTAAGCTCAACTAGATAGTTCAAGGGGACCGTAGGATAAGAGTGTTTGGGAAAAATTCATTGATTGATGAATTTGGATTCTTTTGTCTAGATCCGGATCCTATTCATAAATCCTTTTTAGTACTGTATTAATTTTATAAAATATAAAATTAAGCCAAAGTAGTACTCAATATGCATCCTTTACATGCTTTTT